>VDFB02164689.1:12193-27258 GCA_007258455.2 Sequoia sempervirens | reverse complement strand
TGCATCTCTCTAAGTTTTAGTTTTTAAATATATAATCTCATACACCATGCTATGCTTTATGTGTGTTACCAATGATAGTAGGTAAATGTTTTCTGAAATGAACAGAGATATATTTATATATGTGTATTTACATCTGTATATTTATATATAGAAATATATTTATATCTGAATATTTACATTTGTATATATATATATATCTGTGTGTGTGTATATATATATATATTTATATATGTTAATATGTCCAAAAGAACTTCAACAAATTTAAAAGAACAAATACCACAATGCTACATTTTCTATATCATGTCATTGTTAATGGGTGAATGTTTTCTGAAATAAACAGAGATATTTATTTTTCTGTGTATATAAATAATATATAAATATATATATATATATATATATATATATATCTTCAGAGATAATACATATATAAATATGTGTATATATATTTATACATACATCTTTCTTGATAGTGAAATTTTCTTGGAGTCCACATGCATTTTAGGAAGGAATTCATACCACACGCCTAAGGGAGGTTGACGCCTTTCCTCAATGGGTAAGGTGTTTCCTATGAGGGAGGCAGTGCCTCCTCCACAGGCGTTGGCTTATGGAGGGCGCTGCCCCTCACAGCGCAGCTCCCTTCCCAGGGGACGAGTTGGGGTAATCCCCATTTTACTATCATTTGATTTATTAAACAAAACCCCCAACGAATCATAAATACAAACTACTGTTGTACTCACAAAGATTTGTAAAATGGGTATGTAAATATATAATATATTAATATTATATATATATATATATTTATTTATTTATTTATATACATGCATAGGAAAATATGTGTATATTAAATATATATATATATATATATATATTCAGAATGGAAGTATCAAGATTTAACAATAAGAAACAAATTTACAGACCCCCAATTGCTAAGGAGAAAAGCCCCAATCAAAAATTGAAGAAATTATGCAATTTCTTACCATGCATGCAAAAGAACGGAAGATTTTCCCAATTTTCACAGTTTTGCAAACTATTTCCAAACACTTGGTATTCAGATTCTTCAACAGTACTATCATATTTCAAACAAGATTCATGGAAAGAGAATTGAAAACCTGGGTATTTCGCTTCCAGCTGAAGTTGCTCTCCAATCAAATCCTCCCTTTGCCTCTTTTGAACTTACTTTCTGAAACTTCTTACTTTGATGAATTCAGCATTTCTTGGCAGCCATTAGAGCTGATTTGCAGAGCCTCTTCTCAAGAATATTTCCCAGAACCCCCTCCCTCTCTCAGGAAGTTCTTTCCCCCTTTTAATAATGTTTTCTTTTTCCATTTCTAACCCTAATCTTGAGAATGGATTTTAAAATAAAATTAAAATATATAACTTTTGTTTCACTTTTCACATTCATAAATAAGAGATATGTAAAAATAATCCATAATTACCGTTGCACAAAGGAAAACCTTTCGAAAATACTCACCCAAGGCTAAGTTCAAAATAAGTAGTTATCTAACATTTAAATAAATGTCAATTAATTATTATTTAATTTTATTAGCACAAGAATTTAACACAAGTTAAAGAAAGTAAGATACTCACTTAGATTTGCAGCATGGTAAAACCAAAATCAATAGTTAATTTTATAATTAAATTTAATTCCTTTACTTTATCATGCTTTCATTTCATTATTCATTTAATTTAACTAATTATTATTTAATTTGCAAATATTCAAAACAAACACACTAAAATTATCATTCATAAATGCAATCTACATGAATCTAAGTGCTCGTTGATCGAGAGGACATCTTGTTTTACTCTGTTAAGAAGCTAACCTCCTCTCCTTAATCCCACCCTTGGTCTTCGACCACCTGCATCTCAAGTGCACTCGGGCACACAACAATAAATTAAATTAGTATCCCATAAAGATATAAATCAAAACAATATAATACTTTGATTCAAGTATTTCTATTCTATCCTATTTTGCTTCATCCTCAAATAAAACACATTCATTACTAAACAACTTTTCAAAGTAAACACTTTCAGATTTCTTCACACCAAAGCACCATAGTATTTATTATTATTCTACCACACACATTAGTTCATATAACAAATCCACATAAATCAAAAGCAAGGGGCTATCGTTCAAGATGACAACCTCTCCTTCCTTCCTCCCTCCTCTCTATCTCTCCCTCTCCCTCCCTCTCTCTCTTCTCTCCACTCACTTCTCTCCATCTCAAATGTCTCTCTCTATATCTCTCTCCCTCCTCCCTCCCTCCTCTGAATTCTCTCTATCTCACCCCCTCTCTCTCCTTCACTACCTCTCCCTCCCTATCTACTCTCTATATATCCTCTCCCACCCTCCCTCCTTCCCTCTCTCTCTACCTCTCTTCGTATCTACTCTCTATCTCCACTCTTCATCCCTTCATGCATCTCTCTCTCTCTTCAAGTAGGAAGAGGTATGTAGAGAGATAGAGATGTAGTGAGAGAGAGATAGGGAGAGGTATGGAAGGAGGAAGAGGTAGGTAGAGAGGGAGATGGAACATAGAGAGTAGATAGGGAAGGAGGGAGGGAGATAGGGAGAGAGAGAGTAGAGAGGGAAAGGGGGAGGGAGAGGTAGGGGAAAGATGTTAGATAGACAGAGGTAGAGAGAGGAGGGAGAGAAAGATACAAAGAAGTAAAGGGAGGAGAGAGTGAGGAGGTTGAAGGGAAAAATGGAGGTAGAGGTAGAGAGGGATATGTGAGATAGAGTTAGGGAAGGAGAGAGATGTGGGATAGAGAGAAGTAGAGAGGGGAGGAGAGAGCCAGAGAAAGAGAGGGGGGAGGGAGATAGGGAGAGATAGAGAGGGATAGGTGAGATAGAGATAAGTAAAGGAGGAAGGAGAGAGCATGATAGAGAGAGGTAGAGAGGATAGGTGAGATAGAGATAAGTAGAGAGAGAGAATAAGGGGTATACTTAGAGTGAGATATAGAGAAATATGATAAGAGCTTGTTGATTACTAAAATTTAATCTCTTGTTTACTAAGATTTGACCTATAGATTACTAGATTTTGAATAAGTCTGAACAATTATAAGATCTTACAAAACATAAAATTTGTATTATAACTCCTAGAGATCCAAAACCATTCTCAAACATCCTAAAACTATATACATGAAATATAAATTAAAGTATGGATATTTACTTTCTTATACTTGTATATAGTCTGATGGGAATACAAAGAGAAACAATTTTTTTCTTCATATAAATGTGAGCGCATTATAACAAACTCACATTTTTGTGATGCATTTTTCTTCACAACACGAGCATGTGTTATAGTGTGTTTTTCTTATTGTTTACCCTGGTAATTTCCAACCCTTAGGGTTGTATTTTTCGTGGGATTCTAGCCCAAAGGGTTGGACTAACATTTCAACATTTGAAGATGTGTGTTTGCAAATTATAAAAAAAATGACAATCTTGAGTGTGCTCCCCATCAAGTTTGCACGTGTTTCATTGTCAAGTCAAAAAATGACATAGTAATGTTGAGCTCTTAGCTTTCTAACCATATAATTTTTTTCACATTTCAAATATTTTAATTTTTTGATCATTAATGTTTTTTTCTAGTGTCTCCATTTTTTCAAAAACCTATGTATGGTATTTTTGGTCTCATTTTTTACTCGTTCATCAAAATTTGAAACAAATTATATTTTACAAACTAGACTCTATTCTTTGCACATTCAAAAAATAATAATTTTCAATTAGTTTCCAAAAAATTAGGAGGGAGTTGTGCTCAATTATTATTTTTTAGGATGTGTCCACTTTGAAGATTAGTAAAACAACATTTATTCATTAAAAAATTAGTAGAAAAATCAGGCATAAACTACATGGTGTTAGCCAATTTCTCATTGAAGTGATTTTAAAATACTAAAAAAATATTAACATTTTAGGGGGAGCACACTTATGTTTTTTAACAAAAACAGAAGCACTTTGTGTGCTCCCCCCTTTTGAACCCCTTAATATCCACCATTTAAAAAAAATGTAATAGTTTAGAAAGTAAATTTGAAACACTATAACTCTTATTCTTGTTACATCTTCAAATTTTAAGTGTAATTATCTTCAAATTCTCATCCAAGGTTAGTCTTTCTTGATTTTTTTAAAAATGCCCACTTAAGACCCATTTTTGGTCCCCCATCTTTGTATGCTTACCCATAATGGTGTGATTTTGTATTAACATGTGATGCTATATCTCAAATTAACATTTCTCAATGATATTACTTGTCAAATTTATTTTCAAAGAATACCTAGTTGGTCTATGTGGTAAACATCTAAACTATGCAACAATAATTGAAGATACATACAAGCTTACTGGTCATAGGGATCTTAGTTATTCGAACTGCATCAATTTTCATTTCTTACACTTTACCACATTCATTGCATAAGTCTTATTTTTCATATTTCACTATGCATAGAGAACTGTACCCCTCACTATTCAATCAGTGATACTATAATCAATTACACTCACTAAATAAACCTCATTCCTTCTATGTTGTATACTAGCTAAGCAAATGATAAGAGATTTTCCCTAGCTCAAGATAGATAATTACCAAAGAATTGATAAAAAGGTAATTATTTGGGAATTGGATCAACAAAGTCCAATAATTCATTATGAAGATCATATGGAGATTGTTATTTGCATGTGAATAGTGTATTGATTCATTGAAGGATGAGGCCTTATACAAGGTTTTTTTATAGGTTTATGAATATAATTTTGATTATGAATCAAAATATTATAATTTTATTTATATATTGTGTCATTAAGTTTAGCTATGAGCATTTATGTGTTTAACTATATGGTTCAATAATCTTTATTTAAACCCTCTAACCATAAAAAAAAAAATGATACTTTCTTTATATTTTTAGTTTTAATCATTTAATAGTTTTTATCTACTATAAAATTCTTATAGTGATTGAATCCATATCAATTTCAAAATACAAAATATTAAAACCATTATTCACTAATAATTTGTAATCTAAAATTTAGTCTATAGTTTCATTTAAACCATTTGATTGTGATTTTATATCCACCCACCTATTTAAAAATATATGTAATATTATTTAATAAATGATAATTTAAATACTTATTTATAAAATAAAAATTTGCTTCTGATTGTACAAGCTAATTAATCTTTTTGTCACCCACCTCTCCTTCATAATGAACAACTTCTACTCCTATCTTTGTCTAAATTTTCATCAGAAACTGATTATGAAATAAGTCTGATAATTGCAGAAAACAACTGAATCTTGAAAGATGTATTCTAAAATATGTTAAAGAGGGATGTAGTAGATTAGTACACCAGTAAGGGAAGATAAAGATGAGGCAGATAACAAGATGTGGGTGGGGACAGAAAGCAGAGTACTCTTCTTCTAGAATGAGCAACTTGGTGCTACTTTCTCAAGATCTAAGCTACAGAGCTAGGTTAAAAATTTATGGGGAGTTTATGTACATAATTTTGTATAAATTCATTATATGGATGGATGAAAAGTCATATCTTTACTATTGATAAAAAATTAATATTTAAATATGGTATATCCGTCATATATTATATATATATTTGATACTACAGGGGTGTCCCTACGACCTAGCCCAGTGACCCAACAACCCTTACCTTGGGTACCTGAGGTGAGCTAGGGTGAGACTAGTCCCCTACGGGTGAGATCCCCCACCCGCAAGAAGTCCCCACCTCTTAAACCTAGGAGCAAAGTCGAACCTGAGACTAATGGGGAGAAAACCCACTACCCAAGCCAACTCTACTACCCGTTTGGGAAAATATTATATATTTTTATTTTATTTTTGATATCAGTTATTTTTGGAGTGTTTAGATAATAGACCTATAAATATATTTATGCTTAATAGTTAGTAATGATTAATGAAAGATATTTTTTGAATTTTAGTTTTAGTAGTAGGTATATTTGAACCCATGTAGACTAATAAAAAAACTATGAAATAATTTTGATAAGTGTTTTTTCTATCCAATCATTCTTATATATCATTTGTCATACACATGTAAATATATGTCAAAAAATGTTTCTACCAACTCACCTCAAGTTTGCAAACAGGCATGGGGTGGTGGGCCTAGTTTAATTAGCTAAAGCATCATGTTGTAGGAAAGAGGTCACGAGGTCTAGTCTCCCCACCATCCCCATGGTGCTGGAGGGTGTGTCGTGTCAGCATCACCAATCACATGAAAAAAATTTACCAAACGCACTATAGTTTATAAGGGAGCAGCTACCCGATTCCAATTCCTACAGTCAAAAAAAGTTTGCAAATAGGAATATTCTTTACTCTTTCTTTGATGCATAAGTAAAATATAATACATAATATGGTACTGCTAGTGTAAGAAAGTAAGGCAAGAAATCTACAACATGTGAAAATGTAAGAGAAAGAAATGCTATATGAATGTAAGAGATGATGTTAAAAGATTAAAAAGAAAAAGGTATGGGAGAGATAGAAATGATAATAAGCTTATACATAAGTATGAGGAGGAAATTTGAACATGAAAAAAGAAGAGATATATATAAGACATAAATGTAGATATATTACGGAATGCACACAAATTGTTTTAATGGATTCAAAGTCAATTCTAAAAGGATGTTATATATTTGTGGACCTAGGATCATTTTTCTTTGTAGATTGCAGAATAAGAGATACAAGTAGGTAGAAAATAAGATAACAATACAAACAATCAAAGGAGATAGTGAATCACACATGTCTTACTTGAGTGAACATGAAAAGAGTTTAACATCCTTTAATGTTGTATATCAATCTTGCAAAGACATGGGAGGAAAAAAACAAGAAATAATGGCATAAAATATAAAGACACATTAGAGGATTTAACAACATAAAGAAGGAAATGGAACATATAATAATAATAGGTGTGCATGATCCATAATATTTGAGGAAGAGGGATTTGAGTCTTGAATGCTTTGCATCATCCCAAAAATTGTGGAAGAAAGATACCAATAATATATGCATACAATAATAGGATAAGTAACAAATATATTAAAAAAATGAACACAATATAAAACATTAAATATTTCCCTTGGTATGTATTTATATGCACCACATCATTCATAAAGAAGGGGACAATATGTACAATAAATAGAGGAAGAACAAGAGTAATATATATGCATGATCATGAAATAAATTAACAAGAAGTGCAATGTTGTGGAATATCATTACCCATGAGACCATTATTATCTATAAAACCATTGTCTAGATAGGTGATAAAATGATCTAGGTCTATGCCAAAATGGAAGAGAGTGGTGGAACATCTATAGTTCTATCAAACATTTTATCTAAAGGTGGAGGGGAAACATGGGACATGGAAGGCACATATGTCATAGTTGTGACTAGAGAATTAAAAGGGGGGACCAAGGGAGAGTCAAGATTAATAGATTTCATGTGACATATAAGAGTGTCTCCAATAGATATATTAGAATAGTGGATGAAGCAACATGATGATCAAAAGTAGCAATAACCATGAAAGTCATAGGAAGATCAACAATAGATAGAAAATATACCTAGTATTTTCCTTCTTTCCATGAAAAAGTACCTATAATTTACCTTTTAGAAGTAAGGGAGGAAAAATAGGTTTTCAATTGAGTATTGCTATGAGTGAAAAATATGAAAAAGAGGCTAAACTATGAACCTATACTGATTTTTAGGGTTTGTGGCTAGAAAAAATGACAAAGATTATTGAGTAACATTGTGGGGATTTAGGGATTTCTCTAAGAAGAGGGTTTCTGCTTCACAAAAATCTGGTGCTACTAGGTGAGAATGTTCCTCTTACCCTTGATGTTGTCCTCACCCTCTTTACTATTGATTGTACAATAGTTAATGTAGGAAATTTTGTTGATGAGGCTTTAGTTCTTGGTGGTAGCTATGGTATGGGGTACCCTTCCCAAGTTTCTATTTCTATTGCTTTGGCCAAGTGTGACCCTATGACTCATGTTGTGTTGGAGCTTCACCCTTTATGTATTGGGGCCCCTTTTTTTAGGGCTTATGTTGTTGTTGTTGTTGGTATGTGGCGACTAATCATGTTATACTTGTATATCCCATGGTATAATGTACACCCGGCCCTGTAATAAGTGGCGTGATTATTCGCAAGATTGTAATAAGTTTTTCTACTGGATAATAAAAGTATTGGATGGCTGGGGTTTGGTGGATGTAGCCTAGATTGGGTGAACCACGTTAAATTCTTTGTGTTATGATTTATTACGTGCATGTTTTAGTTTCTCTATTTTGTTTATTAAATCTGCATTTAATTGTTAGATCTTGCATCTCTAACCCTAGGTTGTTCCATACTTGAGCTCTCTGAGTGGTGTTAGAGATGTCATTGAGATTAGGTGCCTCTTAATCCTATTCTATTTCTCTAATAATTTTTTGATGAGTGGGTAGATAGAGTGTCTATCGATCTACATTTTTCTCTTATTGGTAAATTCTTTGGATTTCAACTAACCATCAACATAATCTACAGTTGGTAATCTCATTGCTAGATGGTTACTAATTTTAGTGTTGTGGCCTTGATGAATGGTTTCCTCCTTTTCTCATTTCATTCCTTTGAGGACTACACTCATGTTATTCAAGGAGGACCATGGTTTCTTTGTAAGGCTTTTCTTCATTAAATAAGTTCATTTGGTTTGTTGGTTTTGACCCTACCATGGTTACCATGCTTCCTATTTAGGTTCATCTCCCATATTTCTCTTTATAATTTTGGGATGAACACATCATTCATGGAATAGCTAATTGTATTGGTCATTTTATTTCCATAGACAATGTCACTAAATCTAGAACCAACTTTCTTTATGCTAGATTTCATGTCTTGGTTGATTCTAGATTGAAGTTTCCCATCAAAGTTAAAATTATTTCTAAGTGTGAAGTTTGGAAGAAAGAACTTATTTATGAAGCCTCTTAGCTATACCACTTCCACCGTGTTCAGTTATTCCACTTGATTTTCCAGGATCTTCATGATAGTGTTCGCTCCTTCCAGATCATATATGATGTCAGGTGTCCTCACCCTCAAGTTAAGGTGCTAGATACTTTTGTGAGTGGTCTCATTATGATGAGACACTCCCCTTACAATCTAAAACTCACAAAAACAACATATAATGGCACAAACAAAATGCAAGAAGGAAAGAAAATATTTTCTATTATCACTAAAATGAAAATGAAATTACAACATTATATTTGCCATCACATGGCTTTTTGATTACATAAATCTGCAAGTATGCAAATCAGAGCCACCATCTACACTGCTCTAGCTTCCTTTTGTAGTCCCCCTTTACATCCTTTATTTGGAAGTTGTAACCACCCTAGAATCTTTTGGAAAGGTAACCACCCTAGAATCTTCCGAAAGTGTAACTTCCTCAAGAAGATATTTTGAAATTTTATTATTTTGGTATTACAACTTTGTGGGGTCATAACTTTTGATCTACCGTCAAATTTTCTATTATAATACCTTTTCGGAAAGGTCTCGAGAAATATTGTGCCCTAAAAGTAGGGCCTAAAGGCTAGCTACTTTTGTTTTCCACCAATTTTCAGGCCCATCCAGAGCCTCTAAGTGCCTCAAAATTGACCCTGAAGATTTTACTAGGATTTTTGAAAATTAAAATTTTAATATCTTTAAATGACAAATGGTATTGAAGTGATTTCCATTGGTTTCAATTTACCATTCTGGAGGTTTGTGTAAGATTTCATGTCCAACTATGCATAAATGCAAACTTACAAAAATAGTAACCATGCCAAATTTAGCCCTTATTGAAAAGAAACAACATTTTTTGGGTGATGCAAGATTGCTCTTACACCACGGATGCTCCTTCATCACATTCATAGGGTTCTTGATTATTGTATGGAACAATTTGATTTGATCCCCTCTTCTATAAACCTAGTGGAAAAGAAGATGTTGCAAACCATTGATAATGACCACAATAATGTGGGCAAAGGATTCACTTACAAGCTTAAAAGGAAAATCAATATCGTGCTTGAGAATCCTTCGGATGAGTTTTCTCTTACTAATAATATAAATATTTTCCATTCTTGTACAAACCCTCTTTTGAGGCCTTGTGTGAAATTTGGTTTCAAACCGCCTTGACTATCTTGGCCTTGTCTGGTTCTATGCTCTATTCAAAAGCATTGTTGATCTTTCTTGTTCTCTTATTTTTTTTTGGTTTTGTCTCTCTTCTTGGGAGAATTTATTTGTTGTTTTTTCTTGTCTCACTACTAGTGATATTTTCTTGCTTGCCTCTAAGGTTTCCTTGTAATGAGTCCAGTCCCTTTTCTTGTGATTACCTAATCAAAACATTAAGTGGTAAAACTTTAGCTAAGATATTTTATAGGTTCTAAGTTCCAAATTTTAAGAGGTGGATGTTTAATGTTTATGAATCTTGTAATACCAATCTATGATCATTAGAGAGGCCAAAACCAATGTAAATTGAACCTAAAACATACTATGAAAATAGATACCAAAATAAATTGATAAGCATAATATAAAATTTTTAAGGTTTATAAAACACACACAATATACACATACATACATACATACATACATACACACACACACACACACCAACATACACATATATTTATATAGATATAAATAACATACATAACGAAGCAAGGTGTACAAAAAAAGATTCCTATGATGATCTTTAGGAGGGTGATATATAGATAAATTAAAAAATTGGTATAAAATAATTGCAATTTAAAGTAGAGAAGCACATTCATAAGTTTATATGCTCCAAAATGATATGACCCAAGTATTATAATTCTTTCTATAAAAATGCATAGACAAATAACCATAGACTATGTTCTCTCTTAGAAACTACATTACCAATCATAAGTGATTCATGTCCTTTCTTTCGTTCCTAGGACTCATTACATTACCACCTATTTGTGAATGAGAAGACAAGAAAGGAAAGACTACAAACATGTCTTGTTGTGCATACCATAGAACACTTGGGCATCTTACCGATGAATTCCATGCTTTAAAGAAGGTACTAAGAGAATTTGATCCTTATGCAAATCATTAATGTGACAAATTAGCATTTATTTATTTCGCTCCTTGCCATGTGATAAATGTAGTATCATATTATGCTCACTACCACATGAATTAGACCTTATGAAAATCATCTTTTTGCAAGGAATTAGGTAGCATATCACCATTTATTTTGGCTCACCTTTGTCCTTACACTTGGTGGGAAAGGGGTTAGGTAGCCTTGTCCTAGGAATATTCCTTCTTGGGATCCCTTTGGTATCTCCTTAAAACATTAATGTAGCAAGTACACTAAAATTTTAAGGGCGGGCATATGGTCCCTCAATATTATTTGCATAGGAAATAGTCCCTTCTTAGTGATGATAGCATGCATCTCCTACAAAGTGTGACCATGTCAACCAAAGTGTGGATTTCTTAATCCATGTAATGAGTCTTCTTTGTGGTAATATTAGACTTGATGTCCTACAAGAGTGTGATATTTCTTGGCATGTGACATTCTCCTTAGTTGTAATACTATGGTTGGTGTCCCCTAAGGTGATATATTTATTGCATGACTAGTCCTCTCTTGGTGGTTATTTCTTGTGTGATGTTCCCTAAGGAGTGACATTTCATGCATAAAGAAATTCCCCTTTGACATTTTTAAAATTACCTTTTGAGGTGGTGTTATCATAACACCCCTTGAGGTCTTGGCCTTGTATTTTTATTATTTGTTTGCACCCCTGAAGTGAGTTTTATTTGCAACCCCTAAGGTGAGTTTGGTATTTTTGCTTCACTTTGTTCATGAGTATTGAACTTAGTGTAGTGTTGGCATAACACATTGATCAATTTGTGGCACCTTATTAGGGTTATCAAGGAGTATAATTCTAGGTATAGTTGTTTTGGGGCACACTTATTGAAAATCAATTCTCACTATACCTAGTGTGTTTCTCATTTTTTCCACCTTGTTATGGGTACACACCTCGTGAAAATCAGTCCTTACTAGTGTGTTTCTCCTTTTACTTTGTCTTGGGGTCTCACCTTGTGAAAAGTGTGGTCCTCACTAGCCCATGTTCCTTATGGTTTGTGATTCATCGATATTTTTTATGGTGTGAGTCATGAACACCCTTAACATGGCCACCTAGCATAATACGACTTGATTTCCAGTGGAGCCATGTGTTTCATGATTACTTAGAATAATGCACCTTGCTAGCCTTATGGAACCCATCATAGTACATGAACAACTAGCATAACATAAATTTCTTGCTAGTATATCCATGTGGCTCATGAGTGATGTGGCATAACACAACTTTCTAGTGCTCATAGGAACATTCACTTATCCACTGGATGACATTTGGTAATTAAGACAATTTAATATTGAGGTCTCTTTACCTTAGTGACTCGAACCCCCTTTAGTAACCTTGTGTTTTGGTATGTATTTTCATGTGTCTTCTCTATTTTTACATTATTCTTACATCATGCTTGTTTTCATTGTGTATGCTTCATGTTTTTTGACATGTATGTTTATGTATCTTGTCTTGTTGCATATCATACATGTGTGTGTTCCTTTCTGCCTATGTTAGTTTCCCATGGGATCTTGGATTCTAGGGGCCTGATCACCTTCCTTGATCCTTTTTCATCCTATTTCTTCAACATTTGTGCACTCAGACCCCTCTTGACATATATTTTTCTACTTTAGTGTGATTTTGAGCATAAGTTCATACTCTCACTAGAGTAGGGGCTAAATGTTGTGTAAGAAATTATATACCTTAACATTTTTACATTATGTTTATGTATCTTGTCTTGTTGTGTATCATACATGTGTGTGTTCCTTTGTGCCTATGTTATTTTTCTATGGGATCTTGGATTCTAGGGGCCTAATCACCTCCCTTAATCCTTTTCCATCCTAGCTCTTCAACATTTGTGCACTTGGACCCCTCTTGACATATATTTTTCTACTTTAGTGTGAGTTTGAGCATAAATTCATACTCTCAGTAGAGTGGGGGCTAAATGTAGTGTATTAAATTATATATCTTAACATTTTTACATTATGTTTTGTCCTCCTAATTTATTGGACCTAATTAAGCACATAATTTTCTAAATTATGCATTCCAAAGCCTATTTTTTACCGTTTTCTTAAGGATTGCAAGTATTGAATAAATGAAAGCAATTATTATTTTTCTCCCGACTAAGTGTGTGCTAGAAATTTGGGCTAGGACCCATTTTCCCATGGGTGAATGGGTCCGGGCCTTCTTAGCCAAGACCCAAATTCAACTATGTTGTTTGTGGCATTTTAACATCCAAAATTCAAATTGCAAGTGTCAAATTTTTGGATCTATTTTTTGAGAAATTGGATAACACCGATAAATACCTAGTCATTTTATCATTTGAAAGGAGAACACACTCTACCTAGAAAAATATATTTTCAAGAGCATACTTGAGCAAGTCAAGAGCAACATTTCAGAGCTTTATTGCAACAATTCAAGATTCAACATCATGTCAAAGTTCATGTGTGTTCACGTTGTCATTATTTTATGAAGGTTAACATCCTTTTGTAGGTCTCCAAAGAATCCAATCAAATATATCAAGAAAGATCCAAATCCTTGAGGTGATGTATATGTCCTCAGTCCTTCAAGGAAGCCATTGAATGGTGGTGAGTTGCAGGATTTTTTTCATTCATCATTCCTTCCTTTTCGATTATCATTTATCCATTGACAGTGTTATTTTGGAAGTGGTAACACTTACACGGGGTTTGATTGAGGCAAGCCCCTATATGGCACAACAGTTTCCCTCTCTTTGAATTTGTAGGTTACAGGTTTGGAGAGGATCAAAAGAAGATTAAAGGAAAATTGTCAATTATTGTATTTTTTGTCACAAACTTTGTCAAGCCAAAAAATCTCACCTACATAATTTATTGACAATATTCCAACAAATATGCAACTAGGAATCAAGAGCTCAAATCTAGCATTAGAGGATTACAAAGTCATTTTCAAGACCCCTATCAAAAACACATTCGCCCATGTGTGACTAAGTCCCTCTGCACATGCCAAATCCAGCTTTTGGTGAAAAGTACACATCATCAAACATCCCCCAGATCCACCTGTAAATTACTCTTTATGTTTATTTAGCTTTGAGATATTGCATTTATCATATTAGGTCATATAGTTTGATTATCTTAATCATTTCAAATCATTTCCAATCCTCAAAAAGGATGTAGATCCAAGTTTGAATTGACTCGCCCTTGAGGTTGTAAGTCAATCTATGCACTTTGTTGATTTCCATCCTAATCAAACACATAGAAATAAGGAATTGATCTTAGTTTCATTGTACTTAGGACTTCTTTCCCCACTTTTCTATATTTAAAGAAGCCCAAAAATAGACATTTTATGCACAAAATATTTCCTCTCTAATTCTAAAAAGTAAATCCAACTTTTAGCTATAATTTTGTATCAAAAATATAATAATATAGAAGACCTCTAATACCACATCATAGTACTTAGAGATTTCTTTTTAAAGTATAAGAATTTAAAAATCTAACTCTCAAGGTGAAACTTATGTCTCTTGGAAAATATCTACCCAATTAGACAACTACTGGTGGCTAGTAGGGTGGCTTGTTAGTGGTCCATTGATGGCACCACTCATGCAACACCACCCACTAAGGGATGTTAGATGCTAGAGGCAATGGAATTGAAGCATTATTTAAAAAGGGCTTTAATTTTAATTATTTAACTCCTTGTGTTAGCTCTCAAAATGCAGTGAATACCTCAAGGGTTGCCAAACTCTTGGTACATTTTAAGAATTATGAGACAAAGCCAAATGGTTTAATCTTTCTACTCTTTAGGTGTTGCTAGACCTAGGCGGGTGTACCTAAATGACTTGGGAAGACTTGACTTATGATCTTCTCTCTTGCAGTGATTTTTCCACGATGGCAGATGAGAGTGGACAAATAAAACTAAATTTGGTATAAATTGTATAGCAATATTCAAAGGTAAATCCTAATATGTTCAGTTAACAGATGTAAAGAAAATGAATGAATATAAATGGTGAAATGCAAAGACTAGTGCCTTATTGGGTAT
>VDFB02164689.1:0-12093 GCA_007258455.2 Sequoia sempervirens | reverse complement strand
ATGTCTTAAGTGAAATGAATGAAGAGGTTTGTGGAGGACATTACTCAACAAAGACAACTACACATAAAATTCTCAGGGCAGGTTATTACTAGCCAAAGGTTTTTAATGACTCTTTTACATATGTAAGAAAATGTGAGGCCTGCCAGAAATTCTCTGGAAAACTGAAGTATCATGGAGCTTTGCCACTTCGACCCCTACAGGGTGATGCCCCTTTCCATCAATGGGGAATTGATTTCATTGGATAAATAGAAGAAAAATCAAGTGGAGGACACAAGTGGATACTTGTAGCAACTAATTATTTTACCAAGTGGGTAGAAGCAGTCCCAACCAAGTAGAAGATGCAGGTTGCCAGGACAAATTTCCTAATGGATAACATCATTACCAAATTTGGTACACCACTAAGAATGATTACTGATAATGGGATGTGTTCCAGATCTGATGAATTCAAAAGCTTTTGTAGCACATATGGCATTGCTATTTCTTATGCAGCTCCTTACCATCCACAAGCTAATGGTCAGGCAGAGTCAAGCAATAAAAGTCTTCTAAAAATCATAAGGAGAATGTTAGGTCAGAAAAAAAAAGGCTTGGGATTCAAAATTGAAAATGGTTGTGTGGGCTGATAGAATCACTGTAAAGAAGGCAGTTGGAAAATCCCCATTTGAATTGGTGTATGGAACACAAGCCAGGATGCCTTTACAGAATTTGTTACCAGTATATAAGTTTGTCCTTCAGGAAGATTTGGATATTCCAGAACCTATGGAGGAAAGAATGGAGCAGCTAGCTGAATTTGATGAAATAAGGAGAGTTGCCCAAAACCAAAATATAAAGTTGCAAGCACAGATGAAGTATTTGTTTGATAAAAAAGAAAAAGATAGAAAATTTGAGGTGAGTGATCTGGTGCTGATGTGGAACGCAAGGTGTCAGGAGAAAGGAAAGCATGGGAAATTTGAAGCCTTGTGGCTGGGACCTTTTGTGGTTGTTGGAAAGAGGGGTGAAGATTCATATCATCTACAAAATATAGCTAGTGAAGATCAGGAATTACCTGTACATGGGCAATTTCTGAAACATTTTTTCTCTTAAGCAACACAAAGGATTAAGGGTTGCCAGTGCATGGACAACTCTTGATAATCCTCTTTAAAATTATTTTCCATGCACAGTAGTTTATGATTTTGTTCATCTCCATTTCCATTCATTCCATCTTGCTCACATGATCCATCACCTTGAGTTTGGTCTACTCACCCAAATATTTGGATCCTTGCAATGATTTTACAATTATTCATCCCCTAGACGGAGCTACTGTTAGAACTATAACTATTAGAATTGTAAAATTTTGATAATTTTACATATTTTTTCATACCCCTAAGTTTCCAAACGAGTCCTCGCCATGTGCACAAAATCTCTTTCTTCATAACATTTTTCCCATTTTTTGTTGTGTGGTCCCATAGAAATCTATCTAGGTTTGAAGTATTTCACATTATAGTCCATATCGGCATGAGATTATCAAGGTCTCCTCAACCTATAATGCATTCTTGTTAATATACATCTGTCGTTGCCTATCGGCAAGACCTCAGGGATGTCACAACGATCAAAATTTACCTACAGGTACCTATCGGCAAGACATTTTCATTGTGTCGGTGACTCAAAAGGATTATTTTTGGCCAGACAAAGACTTCGGGGTGAGGTCTTATTGATTGCATTATGTCTCAGCGACTAGCACATAGAACGATGTATCGGCAAGAGTTATGTCTTTGGTATGTGGTCTCACCGAATGGGTCGTGTCTCACCGACCATGTGCACGTGGACATACTTCGGCCAAACAAATGGTATTCGTGGTGAAGTCTCTATAACTCTTATTGTCTCACCAACTAGCATGGAACAAACAAATACTTCAAGAGTTATGTCTTCGGAGTATGGTCTTGGCAAGTGCATTAGGTCTCGCCGATAAAACACAAAAGGATTCTATCTGTGTGAGGTCTCACTGAGTGCATTACGTCTCACCAAGAAAGTGCAAAGGAATTATATCAAGGGTTTTTTGGTGTGAAGTTATACCTTACGACTGCTTTGTCACATCGACATATTGCTTCAATGGTGTGAGAATGATATTGTCACGGCAACAAAATGTGAACTTAAGGAGATTTCTCGGTGAGACATAAGGTGCCTATGAGACGTCTCCCCGACAACAGAATGTTATAGCGACACACATGAGATGAAAGAATATCTATTGGTGAGACTTTGGACTTCGGTATGACTACAAGGTGTCATGGCGAATAATTGGCGAGTATTAACAAAGGCCCGAATACTGTTGCTCGCTGACATGGGATTACGAAGCGATGTGTCTTTTCAGATGCAAATGTATAAATGTTCATTTCTGATTGTAAATGAAGACATTAGATTAGATAATAGACATACAGTAGATAGATTAGAAATGGATACAGTAGAATAAAATTTTCAAATCAAAGACTATGATGCATGATTTCAAATGGAGATATCAATGAAAATCAGTTGATGTGGCAGTTCATTTCTGGTGTCAATTAATCACAGCTTATTAAAAGTATTATGAAAGTTGTGTCCAGGGTTGGCATTTTCTAGTTATTTAAATTGGTATAACAAGTTTATATTCAGTTTATCAGTGCACATTTGTTGTATCTGTGTGGTTAATTAACTGGTTCTTTCAAGGATAGATTAAATCCTTTTGACTATCACAGTAATCAGGGAAATTCATCTAGATCATTAAGAAGAGCTTAGTAATCATAGTCTTTCATGTTTATACAAGTTATAAACAAAACATATGCCAAACAATTTTAGTGTTCTCCAGAAATAAGTTGCCCATTTCTATTTCATTTGACTCCGCATACCCAATAAGGCACTAGTCTTTGCATTTCACCATTTATATTCATTCATTTTCTTTACATCTGTTAACTGAACATATTAGGATTTATCTTTGAATATTGCTATACAATTTATACCAAATTTAGTTTTATTTGTCCACTCTCATCTACCATCGTGGAAAAATCACTGCAAGAGAGAAGACCATAAGTCAAGTCTTCCCAAGTCATTTAGGTACACCCGCCTAGGTCTAGCAACACCTAAAGAGTAGAAAGATTAAACCATTTGGCTTTTGTCTGTTACCCTAAAATGTACCAAGAGATTGGCAACCTCTTGAGGTATTCTTACCTGCATTTTTGAGAGCTAACACAAGGAGTTAAATAATTAAAATTAAAGCCCTTTTTAAATAATGCTTCAATTCCATTGCCTCTAGCATCTAACATCCCTTAGTGGGTGGTGTTGCATGAGTGGTGCCATCAATGGACCACTAACAAGACACCCTACCAGCCACCAGTAGTTGTCTAATTGGGTAGATATTTTCCAAGAGACATAAGTTTCACCTTGAGAGTTAGATTTTTAAATTCTTATACTTTAAAAAGAAATCTCTGAGTACTATGATGTGGTATTAGAGGTCTTACTATATTATTATATTTTTGATACAAAATTATAGCTAAAAGTTGGATTTACTTTTTAGAATTAGAGAGGAAATATTTTGTGCATAAAATGTCTATTTTTGGGCTTCTTTAAATATAGAAAAGTGGGGAAAGAAGTCCTAAGTACAATGAAACTAAGATCAATTCCTTATTTCTATGTGTTTGATTAGGATGGAAATCAACAAAGTGCATAGATTGACTTACAACCTCAAGGGCGAGTCAATTCAAACTTGGATCTACATCCTTTTTGAGGATTGGAAATGATTTGAAATGATTAAGATAATCAAACTATATGACCTAATATGATAAATGCAATATCTCAAAGCTAAATAAACATAAAGAGTAATTTACAGGTGGATCTGGGGGATGTTTGATGATGTGTACTTTTCACCAAAAGTTGGATTTGGCATGTGCAGAGGGACTTAGTCACGCATGGGTGAATGTGTTTTTGATAGGGGTCTTGAAAATGACTTTGTAATCCTCTAATGCTAGATTTGAGCTCTTGATTCCTAGTTGCATATTTGTTGGAATATTGTCAATAAATTATGTAGGTGAGATTTTTTGGCTTGACAAAGTTTGTGACAAAAAATACAATAATTGACAATTTTCCTTTAATCTTCTTTTGATCCTCTCCAAACCTGTAACCTACAAATTCAAAGAGAGGGAAACTGTTGTGCCATATAGGGGCTTGCCTCAATCAAACCCCGTGTAAGTGTTACCACTTCCAAAATAACACTGTCAATGGATAAATGATAATAAAAAAGGAAGGAATGATGAATGAAAAAAATCCTGCAACTCACCACCATTCAATGGCTTCCTTGAAGGACTGAGGACATATACATCACCTCAAGGATTTGGATCTTTCTTGATATATTTGATTTGATTCTTTGGAGACCTACAAAAGGATGTTAACCTGCATAAAATAATGACAACGTGAACACACATGAACTTTGACATGATGTTGAATCTTGAATTGTTGCAATAAAGCTCTGAAATGTTGCTCTTGACTTGCTCAAGTATGCTCTTGAAAATATCTTTTTCTAGGTAGAGTGTGTTCTCCTTTCAAATGATAAAATGACTAGGTATTTATCGGTGTTATCCAATTTCTCAAAAAATAGATCCAAAAATTTGACACTTGCAATTTGAATTTTGGATGTTAAAATGCCACAAACAACATAGTTGAATTTGGGTCTTGGCTAAGAAGGCCCGGACCCATTCACCCATGGGAAAATGGGTCCTAGCCCAAATTTCTAGCACACACTTAGTCGGGAGAAAAATAATAATTGCTTTCATTTATTCAATACTTGCAATCCTTAAGAAAACGGTAAAAAATAGGCTTTGGAATGCATAATTTAGAAAATTATGTGCTTAATTAGGTCCAATAAATTAGGAGGACAAAACATAATGTAAAAATGTTAAGATATATAATTTAATACACTACATTTAGCCCCCACTCTACTGAGAGTATGAATTTATGCTCAAACTCACACTAAAGTAGAAAAATATATGTCAAGAGGGGTCCAAGTGCACAAATGTTGAAGAGCTAGGATGGAAAAGGATTAAGGGAGGTGATTAGGCCCCTAGAATCCAAGATCCCATAGAAAAATAACATAGGCACAAAGGAACACACACATGTATGATACACAACAAGACAAGATACATAAACATAATGTAAAAATGTTAAGGTATATAATTTCTTACACAACATTTAGCCCCTACTCTAGTGAGAGTATGAACTTATGCTCAAAATCACACTAAAGTAGAAAAATATATGTCAAGAGGGGTCTGAGTGCACAAATGTTGAAGAAATAGGATGAAAAAGGATCAAGGAAGGTGATCAGGCCCCTAGAATCCAAGATCCCATGGGAAACTAACATAGGCAGAAAGGAACACACACATGTATGATATGCAACAAGACAAGATACATAAACATACATGTCAAAAAACATGAAGCATACACAATGAAAACAAGCATGATGTAAGAATAATGTAAAAATAGAGAAGACACATGAAAATACATACCAAAACACAAGGTTACTAAAGGGGGTTCGAGTCACTAAGGTAAAGAGACCTCAATATTAAATTGTCTTAATTACCAAATGTCATCCAGTGGATAAGTGAATGTTCCTATGAGCACTAGAAAGTTGTGTTATGCCACATCACTCATGAGCCACATGGATATACTAGCAAGAAATTTATGTTATGCTAGTTGTTCATGTACTATGATGGGTTCCATAAGGCTAGCAAGGTGCATTATTCTAAGTAATCATGAAACACATGGCTCCACTGGAAATCAAGTCGTATTATGCTAGGTGGCCATGTTAAGGGTGTTCATGACTCACACCATAAAAAATATCGATGAATCACAAACCATAAGGAACATGGGCTAGTGAGGACCACACTTTTCACAAGGTGAGACCCCAAGACAAAGTAAAAGGAGAAACACACTAGTAAGGACTGATTTTCACGAGGTGTGTACCCATAACAAGGTGGAAAAAATGAGAAACACACTAGGTATAGTGAGAATTGATTTTCAATAAGTGTGCCCCAAAACAACTATACCTAGAATTATACTCCTTGATAACCCTAATAAGGTGCCACAAATTGATCAATGTGTTATGCCAACACTACACTAAGTTCAATACTCATGAACAAAGTGAAGCAAAAATACCAAACTCACCTTAGGGGTTGCAAATAAAACTCACTTCAGGGGTGCAAACAAATAATAAAAATACAAGGCCAAGACCTCAAGGGGTGTTATGATAACACCACCTCAAAAGGTAATTTTAAAAATGTCAAAGGGGAATTTCTTTATGCATGAAATGTCACTCCTTAGGGAACATCACACAAGAAATAACCACCAAGAGAGGACTAGTCATGCAATAAATATATCACCTTAGGGGACACCAACCATAGTATTACAACTAAGGAGAATGTCACATGCCAAGAAATATCACACTCTTGTAGGACATCAAGTCTAATATTACCACAAAGAAGACTCATTACATGGATTAAGAAATCCACACTTTGGTTGACATGGTCACACTTTGTAGGAGATGCATGCTATCATCACTAAGAAGGGACTATTTCCTATGCAAATAATATTGAGGGACCATATGCCCGCCCTTAAAATTTTAGTGTACTTGCTACATTAATGTTTTAAGGAGATACCAAAGGGATCCCAAGAAGGAATATTCCTAGGACAAGGCTACCTAACCCCTTTCCCACCAAGTGTAAGGACAAAGGTGAGCCAAAATAAATGGTGATATGCTACCTAATTCCTTGCAAAAAGATGATTTTCATAAGGTCTAATTCATGTGGTAGTGAGCATAATATGATACTACATTTATCACATGGCAAGGAGCGAAATAAATAAATGCTAATTTGTCACATTAATGATTTGCATAAGGATCAAATTCTCTTAGTACCTTCTTTAAAGCATGGAATTCATCGGTAAGATGCCCAAGTGTTCTATGGTATGCACAACAAGACATGTTTGTAGTCTTTCCTTTCTTGTCTTCTCATTCACAAATAGGTGGTAATGTAATGAGTCCTAGGAACGAAAGAAAGGACATGAATCACTTATGATTGGTAATGTAGTTTCTAAGAGAGAACATAGTCTATGGTTATTTGTCTATGCATTTTTATAGAAAGAATTATAATACTTGGGTCATATCATTTTGGAGCATATAAACTTATGAATGTGCTTCTCTACTTTAAATTGCAATTATTTTATACCAATTTTTTAATTTATCTATATATCACCCTCCTAAAGATCATCATAGGAATCTTTTTTTGTACACCTTGCTTCGTTATGTATGTTATTTATATCTATATAAATATATGTGTATGTTGGTGTGTGTGTGTGTGTGTATGTATGTATGTATGTATGTATGTGTATATTGTGTGTGTTTTATAAACCTTAAAAATTTTATATTATGCTTATCAATTTATTTTGGTATCTATTTTCATAGTATGTTTTAGGTTCAATTTACATTGGTTTTGGCCTCTCTAATGATCATAGATTGGTATTACAAGATTCATAAACATTAAACATCCACCTCTTAAAATTTGGAACTTAGAACCTATAAAATATCTTAGCTAAAGTTTTACCACTTAATGTTTTGATTAGGTAATCACAAGAAAAGGGACTGGACTCATTACAAGGAAACCTTAGAGGCAAGCAAGAAAATATCACTAGTAGTGAGACAAGAAAAAACAACAAATAAATTCTCCCAAGAAGAGAGACAAAACCAAAAAAAAATAAGAGAACAAGAAAGATCAACAATGCTTTTGAATAGAGCATAGAACCAGACAAGGCCAAGATAGTCAAGGCGGTTTGAAACCAAATTTCACACAAGGCCTCAAAAGAGGGTTTGTACAAGAATGGAAAATATTTATATTATTAGTAAGAGAAAACTCATCCGAAGGATTCTCAAGCACGATATTGATTTTCCTTTTAAGCTTGTAAGTGAATCCTTTGCCCACATTATTGTGGTCATTATCAATGGTTTGCAACATCTTCTTTTCCACTAGGTTTATAGAAGAGGGGATCAAATCAAATTGTTCCATACAATAATCAAGAACCCTATGAATGTGATGAAGGAGCATCCAGGGTGTAAGAGCAATCTTGCATCACCCAAAAAAAATGTTGTTTCTTTTCAATAAGGGCTAAATTTGGCAGGGTTACTATTTTAGTAAGTTTGCATTTATGCACAGGTTGGACACAAAATCTTACACAGACCTCTAAAATGGTAAATTGAAGCCAATGGAAAAGAAATCACTTCAATACCATTTGTCATTTGAGAGATTAAAATTTTAATTTTGAAAATCCTAGTAAAATCTTCGAAGTCAATTTTGAGGCACTTAGAGGCTCTGATGGGCCTGAAAATTGGTGGAAAACGAAAGTAGCTAGCCTTTAGGCCCTACTTTTGGGGGAATATTTCTGAGAGCTTTCCAAAAAGGTATTATAATAGAAAATATCCAGTCGAGATCAAAAGTTATGACCCGCTTAAAGTTGTACTACCGAAATAATACAAAATTTTCAAAATATCTTCTTGAGGAAGTTACACTTTCCAGAAGATTCTAGGGTGGTTACAACTTCCAAATAAAGGATGTAAAGGGGGACTACAAAAGGAAGTCTAGAGCAGTGTAGATGGTGGCTCTGATTTGCATACTTGCAGATTTATGTAATCAAAAAGACCATGTGATGGCAAATATAATGATGTAATTTCATTTTTATTTTAGTAATAATAGAAAATATTTCTTTCCTTCTTGCATTTTGTTTGTGCCATTATATGTTGTTTTTGTGAGTTTTACTAGATGTAAAGAGATTGTCCTTCATCATAGGACCACTCAAGAGTATCTAGCACCTTAACTTGAGGGTGAGGACACCTGACATCATATATGATCTGGAAGGAGCGAACACTATCATGAAGATCCTGGAAAATCAAGTGGAATAACTGAACACGGTGGAAGTGGTATAGCTAAGAGGCTTCATAAATAAGTTCTTTCTTCCAAACTTCACACTTAGAAATAATTTTAACTTTGATGGGAAACTTCAATCTAGAATCAACCAAGACATGAAATCTAGCATAAAGAAAGTTGGTTCTAGATTTAGTGACATTGTCTATGGAAATAAAATGACCAATACAATTAGCTATTCCATGAATGATGTGTTCATCCCAAAATTATAAAGAGAAATATGGGAGATGAACCTAAATAGGAAGCATGGTAACCATGGTAGGGTCAAAACCAACAAACCAAATGAACTTATTTAATGAAGAAAAGCCTTACAAAGAAACCATGGTCCTCCTTGAATAACATGAGTGTAGTCCTCAAAGGAATGAAATGAGAAAAGGAGGAAACCATTCATCAAGGCCACAACACTAAAATTAGTAACCATCCAACAATGAGATGCCCAACTGCAGATAATCTTGATGTTCAATCCAAAGAATTTACCAATAAGAGAAAAATGTAGATCAATAGCCACTCTATCTACCCACTCATCAAAAATTATTAGAGAAATAGAATAGGGATTAAGAGGCACCTCAACTTCAATGACATCTCTAACACCACTCAGAGAGCTCAAGTATGGAACAAGCTGTTAGGGTTAGAAGGAAAATATCTAACAGTTAAATGCAAATTTGATCAATAAAACAAAGAAATAAAACACAAAAAATTATAGCAGAAACAAGACAACACAGAGAATTTAGCGTGGTTCACCCAATCCAGGCTCCACAAAACCACAACCATCCAATGATTTTATTATCCAGTACAAAACTTATTACAATCTTAGAATATTGATTAGCCACTTATTCTGAGGGGCGGGTCAATGCGGTATACCATGGGCTATACAGTATAGCATGATCAGTCGCCACATACCAACAACAACAACAACATAAGCCCTAAAAATAGGGGCCCCAATACATAAAGGGTGAAGCTCCAACACAACATGAGTCATAGGGTCACACTTGGCCAAAGCAATAGAAATAGAAACTTGGGAAGGGTACCCCATACCACAGCTACCACTAAGAACTAAAGGCTCATCAACAACATTTCCTACATGAACTATTGTACAATCAATAGTAACAAGGGTGAAGACAACACCAAGGGTAAGAGGAACATTCTCACCTAGTAGCACCAGATTTTTGGGAAGTAGAAACCCTCTTCTTAGAGAAATCCCTAAATCCCCATAGTGTTACTTAATAATCTGTCATTTTTTCTAGCTACAAACCCTAAAAATCAATATAGATTCATAGTTTAGCCTCTTTTTCATATTTTTCACTGATAGAAATACTCAATTGAAAACTTATTTTTCCTCCTTTACTTATAAAAGGTAAATAATAGGTACATTTTCATGGAAAGAAGGAAAATACTAGGTATATTTTCTATCTATTGTTGATCTTCCTATGACTTCCATGATTATTACTACTTTTGAGCATCATGTTGCTTCATCCACTATTCTAATATATCTATTGGAGACACTCTTATATGTCACATGAAATCTGTTAATATTGACTCTCCCTTGGTCCCCCCTTTTAATTCTCTAGTCACAACTATGACATATGTGGCTTCCATGTCCCATGTTGTCCCTCCACCTTTAGATAAAATGTTTGATAGAACTATAGATGTTCCACCACTCTCTTCCATTTTGACATAGATCTAGATCATTTTATCACCTATCTAGACAATGGTTTTATAGATAATAATGGTCTCATGGGTAATGATATTCCACATCATTGCACTTCTTATAAATTTATTTCATGATCATGCATATATATTACTCTTGTTCTTCCTCTATTTATTGTACGTATTGTCCCCTGCTTTATGAATGATGTGGTGCATATAAATACATACCAAGGGAAATATTTAATGTTTTATATTGTGTTCATTTTTTTAATATATTTGTTACTTATCCTATTATTGTATGCACATATTATTGGTATCTTTCTTCCAAAATTTTTGGGATGATGTGAAGCATTCAAGACTCAAATCCCTCTTCCTCAAATATTATGGATCATGCACACCTATTATTATTATATGTTCCATTTCCTTCTTTATGTTGTTAAATCCTCTAATGTGTCTTTATATTTTATGCCATTATTTCTTGTTTTTTTCCTCCCATGTCTTTGCAAGATTGATATACAACATTAAAGGATGTTAAACTCTTTTCATGTTCACTCAAGTAAGACATGTGTGATTCACTATCTCCTTTGATTGTTTGTATTGTTATCTTATTTTCTACCTACTTGTATCTCTTATTCTGCAATCTACAAAGAAAAATGATCCTAGGTCCACAAATATATAACATCCTTTTAGAATTGACTTTGAATCCATTAAAACAATTTGTGTGCATTCCGTAATATATCTACATTTATGTCTTATATATATCTCTTCTTTTTTCATGTTCAAATTTCCTCCTCATACTTATGTATAAGCTTATTATCATTTCTATCTCTCCCATACCTTTTTCTTTTTAATCTTTTAACATCATCTCTTACATTCATATAGCATTTCTTTCTCTTACATTTTCACATGTTTTAGATTGCTTGCCTTACTTTCTTACAATAGCAGTACCATATTATGTATTAGATTTTGCTTATGAATCAAAGAAAGAGTAAAGAATATGCCTATTCCCCCTTTAACTTTTACTACAAAATTGAAATCGGGTAGCCACTCCCTATAAAGCAATGCGTTTGGTAAAATTTCATGTGATCGGTGATGTTGGTACGACATGCCCTCCAGTACCAAGGGGACAATGGGGAGACTAGACCTCGTGACCTCTTGCCTACAACATGATGCTTTAGCCAATCGAACTAGGCCCACCGCCCCATGCCTATTTGCAAACTTGAGGTGAGTTGGTAGAAACATTTTTTGACATATATTTACATGTGTATGATGGATGATATATAAGAATGATTGGATAGAAAAAAAAACTTATCAAAATTATTTCATAGTTTTTTTATTAGTCTACATGGGTTCTACCTACTACTAAAACTAAAATTCAAAAAATATCATTCATTAATCATTACTAACTATTAAGCATAAATATATTTATAGGTCTATTATCTAAACACTCCAAAAATAACCGATAACAAAAATAAAATAAAAA
>VDFB02164688.1:0-11507 GCA_007258455.2 Sequoia sempervirens | reverse complement strand
GGTGGAGGGGAGAGATATAAAGGGAGTAAGAGAAAGACCTAAGAGAGGGAGAAGGGTTAGGAGGGAGAGAATTGAGATAGAGTGAGTGAGAGAGAGAGAGAGAGAGAACTGAGAGGAGTGGTGCTAGGAGGGAGAGACTTGAGAGAGAGAGAGAGATAAAGGAAGGGAGGGTTAAGGGTAGAGGGCAGGAGGGCTCCATGTTTAGGGCCTAGGGCCTAGGGCGAAGGGGGTGAGAAACAGAGGAGTGGAGGAGTGAGAGAGACCCAAGAGAGGGAGAGGGCAGGATGGAGATACCTGAGAGAGAGAGAGGAGGAAGCAGATGTGAGGGGAGGGGTTTACAGAGGGCAGGATGATCTTTAGGGCTTGGTTGGCCTAAAGGTTGGGCTGGTCAGGCCCTTTGCTAAGGGTAGAACAAAGAGATAGATGGAGGAGGAGTGAGATAACTTTGCACAGGAGGGAGAGGGTAGGAGGAAGGAGAGACTTGAGACGGAGACCCAGTGAGTTGCAGAGAGATAATCCCAAGAGAGGGAGTGGTGCTAGGAGGGAGACACTGATAGAGAGAGAGGAAGGGAGGGAGAGAGATAGAGGACACAAGGTTGGCGCGAGGGCAGGAGGGCTTAAGGGCTTAGGGCTGGGACAAGGATTAAGGGTCGAGGGTTATGTGTGAGGGACGAAAGCGGAGAGAGAGGAGGAAAGAGACAGAGAGCAGAGGGCTAATGGTTTTAGCTTTGTGGCTTTGGCTGTAGAGGAGAGACATAGAGGGAGTGAGAGAGAGAGAGAAACCCTCAGAGAGGGAGAGGGGTGGTGAGACACTGGCAGAGGGTAGAGGGTTTTGGCGGGCTTGGGGGTTTAATGGCCAAAAGTTAATGGTTTAGGGTTTGTGTTAGGGGTAGTGACGGAACTTCAAAGATTTGTTATGTGTGTTCTATTTTATCCCTTCCTTGTGCCCTTGGCTCTCCATGTGCCAAAAAGTTTGAAGGTTGGGGTTGTTTTACCCTTTGTCTCCATGTAAAAACCCTAGTGTTCATCTTACAATCTTAGATGGACCTTACTTTGGCTACTACTTTTGGGAAGGTTTTAAATGACTTAAGCCCCATCGCTTCGTCTAGGCTAGGCCCCTTTTGATTTATCATTTTATTTCCTTCGCCTGACTTTATTATTTCCTAAGTCTTGGATGGTCTCGTGCTCCCTCGTTTAAAAAACAACTTGTCATTGTTTATCATTGGCCTAGTGATGTCTCCTTGGCCCTTTTAGAGAGGGCCCAATAGTCATGTAGGCTAACTTTCTCGGCATGTAGCAATTGACTAGAATATTGTAGAACCTTCATTTTTTTTTTGAAATGTAGATTGGTCTCTTATTTATCTATAACTAAGGTTTGGAGGCACGACTCATCATGCAACTCACCACATCAGTAGATCTTTTGAGAAGTGTCTAAAATTTGACTTTTTAAAGGTTCGACCAAAACTAAATCACGGAACCCCAATAGCTGAACAAAAATAGCATTTGTTGCTTGCAGAACATCATATTTTTATTTAAATTAAAATTAATATACAACCTAAGTGGACCAAATACTTATTGATAACCATAAATCTTTGATATCTCTACCTTTTATATTCAACACATATGGACTAATAGTTGAACACAAAAAATCTATTTTTTGTTATGAAAACAACACATAATTATTTAAAATACAACTTATATTGAACAAAAATGGACCAATAGTTGTACACTAAAACTTTTTGAAAATCCTTCACATTTAATGGGAAAATAAATGTTATTTATTGTGCTCACCTTTTATATTTGTGATAGGACAAACTATTAATATAAAATTATCGAATCCTTGTACATTGCTACCCCAATTGTTGTACACATAAGAACAATATTTTTTCACTATGATAACAATACTCATTTAAATGAGTGTCTTATTTTATGAAATGAGCATTTTATTTTTTAAATGATATACTTATAGTTGAGAGTTATGATATTTTATTTGAAACAAAAAAATAATTATTTCACTTTTTCATGAATGTATTTATGTTTTTTTCATATAACATTTAAAGGTTCTCATGTGTTCAAGTATGGGTCCATTTTTTATCAACATTTGGTTTTTTCTTTATTTACATATGGACTGTTTATTTACAATATATAGTATAAATATGTGGTAAAACTGGGTATTATCATCACTATTGAGTGCACAACTATTGGACCCTTGATGACTATTGGGCCCTCTCCCCTAATAATTTTTTTTATTTTGTAGAGGGACAAGTTCTCATGGTCATAGATCAATTGTTGTGTGCTCTCAGTTGTTCCCCGCCATCCTGTGATGACCCCACCACACTATCTTTGTTGATCGTAATATCAGAAGTGAGTGTCACATGTCACATCTAGTGAAGCCGAAGGAATCATAAATACTTTGATGCATCTTTAATACATTATGCCATGGGTTACTAAAGCAGTTATAAGATGCATGTGTTTTAAATCAATGGAGATGTTATAATCTTGGTAGAAAGGTGCTTGATGGTTAATAAAAAGGATGGGGACTATGTTGAACAAACAAGATTTCTGATGGTTGAGATCCATGGTTTCCCGCCATCGCATGATCAAAAGTTGCAAGGTCTTTATTGATTGCGATATCACGAGCGAGTGCCACATGGATCTCTTTGGCAATGAGTAGTATGGTGGGCCCCTTATTTCCACGATGGAGACTATGTTAGTTTTCTTTGAAGGTAGTTGTTTGATGATTTGACAAAGGTGAAGGATTAAGGGCTAATATTTTAATCTGCATCAAATGCAATTAGAGTCATTCGTGCAACACGCGAGTAAGATTTAATGGTGTCCATGACATCTACTGCCATGGTTTGATTGAAATAAAGCAACTATTCTTCTACTTTTGGTATCACAAAGCATTCAAAACATCTTAAATGGGGATTGTAGGTAGATATGTTTTGTGTAAGGATTTGTTAAGTAGTATTGGGTTAGAATACATGTTGATGAAATTCTAAAGCAATGTTCTCAAGGGTCTTATAATTTATGTGTTATATCTGTCATAAACCCTTAGATGTTTATGAATTTGACTCCCTCAATGGATATATGGCACTGATGTAAGTTGTACTAATTTGTATGGTTCAGTATTTTGTTTGTCTTTACCTAGCGCTTACTACAAATTGTAGATCAATGACTATTTTACAATGTGGAATGTGTTGTAGTTATCTCATGCTCCAAATATTTGATATTACTAATGAACAACCAATTCTATTGAGTATTATGCTATTATTTTGAGCTATTAAATGAGATTATTTTTTATTGTTAATGTTGTTTACGATGATGGTGTAGAGGGTGTAAACACATTAAGGGATCACCCTCTTGGGTCTTATAGAGCCCAAAGTGTAGGAGGTCTTTAAAATCCTCGTAAGTTGGTCTAGGTCATTCGATCTACCCTTGATTGGAATTGGAAATTCCATAGGTAAATTAGAAGACTAACCCGGTTACAATAAAAATAACCAACAGGTAGAGGGGAGAGAGATAGAGAGGGATTCAGTGAGAGATAGAGGGTAGAGGATTAAGGGTAGAGGGGAGGTAGATAAGAGTGAGTGAGAGAGAGAGAGAGAGAGAGACTTGAGATTGGGGGAGGGGGTAGGAGGGTGAGACTTGAGAGAGAGAGGGAGGGAGGGAGGAAGTGGGAGAGAGATAGAGGGTAGAGGGTTTAAGGGTTTAGAGTTTAAGGGTTAATGGTTTAGGGTTTATTTTTAAAGGTAGATGGGAGAGAGATAGAGGGAGTGAATGAGAGAGAGAGACCTGAGAGAGGGAGAGAGAGGGAGGGAGTGGGAGAGAGATAGAGGGTAGAGGATTTAAGTATTTAAGGGTTAAGGATACAGGGCTAAGGGTAGAGTGGAGTCCTAGGAGTGAGAGAGAGAGAGAGAGGGAGGGAGTATTGGGAGAGAGATAGAGGGTAGAGGGTTTAAGGGTTTAGAGTTTAAGGGTTAAGGGTTTAAGGTTTAGGGATAAGGGTAGAGGGGAGATAAATAGAGAGAATGAGTGAGAGACCTGAGAGGAGAGGAGGGTAGGAGGAGACTTGAGAGAGAGAGAGGTAGAGGGTAGATGGTTTAGGGTTTTAAGGGTTTAAGGGTTGGGTTGAGGTTGGGGTTGTGGATGGGGGAGAGAGATGAGGGATTCAGTAAGGAGAGGAGAGGTGGGAGAGAGATGGGGTAAATAGAGGTGCAGGGTAGAGGGAGGAGATAAAGAGTGATTGGAGAGAGAGAGTTGAGAGAGGAGGGTGGGAGGTGAGACTTGAGGAGAGGAAGGGGAGGGGTGGGAGAGATGATGGGTGGGGCTTATAAGCGTGAAGTGGGGTTTAAGGGTTTAGAGTTTAAGGTTAAGGGGTTTAGGGTTTAGGGTTAAAGGGTTTAGGGTTTGGGGTTTTGAGGTAGAGGGAGACACATGGAGAAATGAGTTAGAGATGAGGAGAGACCTAGAGAGGAGAGGGGTAGGAGGAGACTTGAGAGAGCGGTAGAGGATAGAGGGTTTGGGTTTGGGTTTGAGATTAAGGGTTTTGGGGTTATGGGTGAGGGAGAGAGATAGAGAGTTGATGAGAGAGAGGATGGAGGGGAGAGATGAGAGTACATGAGGCTAGGGTAGGGTAGAAGGTAGAGGTTGAGGGTAGGGGAGGAGATAAGAATGGTGAGAGAGAGAGAGACTTGAGAGAGAGGGGTAGGAGGGTGAGACTTGAGAGATGGAAAGAGGGAGGGGTGGGAGAGAGATGAGGGTGGGGGTTAAACATAGAGGTGAAGGGGTTTGAGGTTTAGGTTTAAGGGTTTAGGGTTTAGGGTTTTAGGGTTTAGGGTTTAAGGGTAGAGGATAAATGGGAGGGTGGGAGAGAGATAAGGGGTAGAGGTTAAACATAGAGGGTAGGGGGTTTAAGGTTTAGAGTTTAAGGGTGGGGTTTAGGGTTTAGGGTTTTGGGTTTGAGGGTAGAGGAGATAAATAGAGGAGTGAGTGAGGAGATAGAGAGAGATGCCTAAGAGGAGGGGGTAGGAGGGAGATGGGGTTAAGGGTAGAGGGTAGAGGGTAGAGGGTTTAAGAGTTAAGGGTTAAGGGTTAAGGGTTAAGGGTTTAGGGTTAAGGGTAGAGGGGAGAGAGATAAAGGGATTCAATGAGAGAGAGAGGGAGGGAGTGGGAGAGAGATAGGGGTGAGGGTGAAGATGGGGTTAAGGGTAGAGGGGAAAAGATAGGGTGAGGAGAGAGAGACCTAGAGAAGGAGAAGAGTGCTGAGTAGGGTGAGACTTGATAGAGAGGAGGAATTACTGGGAGAGATAGAAAGTAGAGGGTTTAAGGGTTTAGGTTTGAGGTTAGGGTTTTAAGGTTTAGGGGTTAAGGGTGAGGGAGAGATAGAGAGTGAGTGAGGAGAGAGACCTGAGAGGGAGAGGGGTAAGGAGGAGACTTGAGAGAGAGAGAGAGGGTAGAGGGTGGAGGGTAGAGGGTGGAGAGAGAGATGGGATCTAGTGAGAGAGAGGGAGGGAGTAGGAGAGGATAGAGGCACACTGAGGTTAGGGTAGAGGGTGGATGGTTTAGGATTAAGGGTTTAGGGTTTTAGAGTTTGGGTGAAGGGAGGAGATGGGGGTGGTGGTGAGGAGAGAGACCTAAGGAGAGGGGTAGGATGTTGAGATCTTGGGGAGAGAGAGGGAGTGGGGAGGTGGGGGAGGAGGTTGAGGGTGGAGGGTGGTAGATGGTTTAAGGGTTTAGGGTTTAGGGTGGAGGGGAGAGATATAGAGGGAGTGAGTGAGTTAGAGAAAGACCTAAGAGAGGGAGAAGGGTTAGGAGGGAGAGACTTGAGATAGAATGAGTGAGTGAGAGAGAGACCTCAGAGAGGGAGTGGTGCAAGGAGGGAGAGACTTGAGAGAGAGAGATATAAAGGAAGGCAAGGTTAAGGGTTGAGAGAGACCTAAGGGAGGGAGAAGGGGTAGGATAGATTGACTTGAGAGAGAGAGAGAGAGGGAGGGAGTGGAGGAGAGATAGAGGGAGGGGGGGTTAAGTGTAGAGGGTAGATGGTTTAAGGGTTAAGGGTTTAGGGTTTTAGGCTAAGGGTAGAGGGAAGTGTTTATTTTTTTTAACAATGTAAAAAGGTTGGTATTCTAATCTACATATGGAATTGCTAATCCTAATCAACAACAACTTGAAGGACCTGGACCAACTGACGAGGACTTTAAAAAATCCTCCTACACTTTAGGCTCTGCAAGACCCGAGAGGGTGATCCCTTAATGTGTTTACAACCTCTTCACTAATATCATAAACATCATTAAAAATAACAAATAATCTCATTTAATAGATCAACATAATAGGATAATATCGAATAGAATTGGTTATTCATCGACATTATCAGCTATTTGGAGCATGAGATAACTACAACACAATCCCAAGATAAAATAGGTCATTGATTTGTTTTAGCAAGCTCTAGGTAAGAGACGAACAAATCTTTGAATCCTTACAGCAACTTAGATCGGTGCCATATAATATCCATTATGCGAATTAAATTCTTAAGTATTAAATTTTTATGCGAATTAACATATACAATCACGATAGCATTGCATTGCAATCTCATCAATATGTTTATGACAATACTACTTATCAAATCTTATCTGAACATATTTCACCTAAATCCCATTTGAAGTTTTAATTAATCCTTGAATTAAAGCTAAAATAGGATCTACACACCACAATAGGTAAGGATAGATGGTAACCTATCTCTCTTTAGGGTTTGTGGGTTGAGATCAGTTATTAGAAGGGTGCAGGGTGTTATTCTATAATTTCATTTTTTGGTTAGTCCTAATTATTTGAATTATGAAATAGTAAGTAAGCCCTAGTTTATCCAAGATGGCACCTCCAAAGCAACACTCTATCCAAATTGATTATTTGAGTAGGAACCTATATAATGATTTCTTGGATCAATTCCCATTGTCAACAAATGATAGGAAGAAGGGGTTGGTTCTGATGCAAGAAAAAATCTTAGGGGAGGGATTGGTATATAATTGTTCAAATAGAGCCGATGTTAGGGTTCCTCTTACAGGTTTATAGATGTTTAGACTATGGTATGGACTGAGGAATTTTCCTCACCCATTCTCAAATGACTGGATGTATGATATGAGGAAGTTGGTTGTGCCAAATGTGTTCCCTAATATAGATTTTCTTAGGGTAGTGGCTACGAGATATGACCCTGTCATGTGGGTAATTAGGGACAATAATGGAAGGGTTCTGTTGAGCATTAACAAAGAAGAGGTCCAATAGGTTTTTGATTTGAGTGAGCCAAGTGTATACTTGGTTCCTATCAATCTTGAGGAAATGAAGCAAGAATATGGAAAATTAAATTCTCTTTTAAGAGCTAAGTTGCTTCCACCTCATGTGGCTAGGGCAAGGGGTTCAATATTTCATATTAGCCCTAGTGACCAAGAACCATTTAGAGTAAATTGCTTTGCAAATCATTTCTTGGCCACTTTTTATTCATTGTGCCATATTTTAGGTTTCAATCCTAGCACGATGATGCCCATTGCCTACATGTTCATGGGGGTGCAAATACAACACTCCAATTTCTCTGTGACATGTGATTTTTCCTCCTTCTTGGCTAAAAGGATACATGAAGGGATGTCAAATTTGTAGCGGAATGATGCAGGAACTCAATTCTTTTGGTATTCTATATTGATGAATATGTTCTTGTGCAAGAATGCTAACTTCTTTTCCGAGAAGATGGAATTAAGGAAATTTTTTGATGGAGAAAGATTTCTTGTATAGATATGGACTCTAGACTTATCATGTAATAAAGAAGGCACTAGTTATGTGCAATTTGATATTTACTTTGCTTCTAGATTGAGGGCTAGACTGATGGTGAATGTACCCAGGATCCCTGAGGAATTGCATGATTTCCTTAGACTGAAGGGGGGGAGGCTAGAATTAAAAGTCTACATAACTGGGGTGGCATTATTCCATACCCAATAAACACTATTTTGAGGGTATATAGTTTTCAAGGAACCACCAATATACTGCTATACAATGTGCCACCAAGAGTGGGATTTGCAGAGGTTATGTGGCAAATAGGTTGTATCCATGAGGATAACCTCACTAGGAGGGGTAAGGGAACCTTTTTCCCAGATTATACAGTGGTATTTGATTTTGTATTTTCAAAGGGAGGATTGGTACACTTTGGAAAATTCTTTGATGATTACCACTTAAGGTGTGGTCCAAAGAGGCAACATGATCCTAAGAGCTTATTTTCCCTTTTCAAACAAAGAATAAAAGGTGGCAATTTTGTGCATGAGTTCAACTTTCCTGAGGACCTGATTAGAAACAAATTTGATCTAAATAGGAAAGATTTGAACAAGGAGAAATGGATAGCTTATGATAAGATATTAGATATTGTGCACAAAATTGATCCAAAGTATAATCCATTGTTGGAGTTCAATCCACATCATAAGAAAATGATTTTTTGATGCAGAACTTCAAAGAAATTATGGGCACCTTGAGGACCAAGAAGATAAACTTGGAATTCAATCTGGGTGTGCAGGAACAAGGTGTCAGGCCAATGGAGACAAGCCCAACATACCAGCCTATAGAAAGGTGACCAATTTATAGGAGGAAAAAGGATGACAATAGTGATGAAGAAGAAGTTGATAGAAAAGGTAAACAAATAATGAAATTGCCTACATAGCCAGGTCCAAAGCTCAAAAAAATTGGGGAAATTAAGATTATTGATCTGGAATCATCACCAGAAGATAGTCCTTCATCACCACCATTTGAACCAAGCCCTAAGAGGCAAAGGACTGATCAACCACCAGAGGATGTGATGGATGAGATTGTTGTTACTAATCAAGATATGCAGATTGGTATGCCTTCTCCTCCTAGGTTAGCTGAATTTGTTTTATCCAAATTTGATATGAAAGGAAAATGTGTACAAGATGCAAGAATGGAGGCATGTAAGGAGTTTCTTGATGATGATGCATTTATAAAAACTCCCATCTTCTTGCAATTGGTATGGAGGATAAAATTTGAGGAATATCAAGATAAATGGGAAAAGAGGAGAGAGTTGAGACCTGACAGGTCAAACCAGGAGAATGATGAGGAAGTGAAAGCTAAATTAATGGAAGAATTCAAGAACATTACTCCTAAGGAAGGAAGAAAACTGGTAACTCAGGCTGGTGCATTGATTCTTCCTAAATGGGACATTGCAGATGCTGTAGCATTTAATACTATTCTAAATTCTAAGCATCCTTTGCAAGACTCTGAATAAGAGGTCAAGGCAGCACTACAAGACTCTTCCTTCAGTGAATAGTATGAGACTTTGGAAATTTGGGCATTGGCCACACAAGGAAGAAAGCTAGATGTTACAGATATTAACCCAAATTTTAGAGGAGGGTTAATAATAAAAAGAGCTTTAGAGACCTCACCACTGAGGTCACTAATCTAACTATGAATGTGGCCAAATTGGCCCAAAAGACTATTGAAAGAGAAGAGGCTGACAAGAAGAGCCTGATGGAGAAGTATAAAATTTTGATTGAGGAATACAACAAAATGCAGCAAAAGAATGTTGAGTTGCAGACAGAGGTGGATAGGTTAAGGTATAAATAGATTAGGGAGGCATCAAGTGCTCCAGGAATTAGTTCATTACCTTCCACATCAAGGTCAGTTCCTCCTGCTTCTCAATTATTTCCACACCAAGGTATCCTATTCAGAATCCTTCCCTCATCCCTCCTTTAGAACTAATTGTTGAAGAAACAAAGTTCTCTCTCAATCCTACAAAGAAGCAGCTCATGTAGAAAATTGAAGAATTGCAGGAATCATTAAAGGTAAGTGAGGAGGGATCTCTTTCAAAGCAAAAGGATATTATCACTACTGTCTTGAGGCACTTAAATGAAAAGGTTGATAATATATTATCATCTATACATTATTTATATTCTTTATTATTTTATGAAATAAAGAATATAGATAGGCACCAGGAGGTAGTGATACCACTAATTGAAAATTGGATCCCTAGGGCTAGTGATTTGGGTATAATGTATACAGCGTCAAGGTTTGATACAAATAATAGGCCCCAATCATTAAAGACTATTCATGTGTTATCCAAATCATTGCAAGGTTTTTAGATCTTACCAGATGACTTGAGTAGGAGGATCATGGAATTAGTGAAGAATTTTGATGATTGTGGGAACACATTGTTACATGATATAATTAATGAGCAGGGGAATATTAGGTCACTCCAACAGTGGCAAGATCAGGCAAATGAGGTCATCAATGTCCAAATTAAATTAATTTGTGATGACTCAGATTATGATTTGTTGGTGAGCTGTATGGATAAAATCATTAGCACCAGCTCATTTTTGGAATCTTTCAAAAGAGATGCAAATTAGGTAGTGGTTAAATATACACCTTATAATGCTAAGGTAAATGAGGTAATTAATTTTGACTAGTTGACTGATGAAGAATATTAGAAATGGGTAACTAAATATTTAACTGAGGAAGAATAAAAGAAGTGGGCTGCTAACAGTTGGCAAATAAGCTATTGTAGTTACAACAGTTCTAGTTTTGCTTTGGTGGTAGCCTTGGTGTGGGATTCTTATGGATTTTGTTATTGCATCAACTTTTCTCAGCTGGCACAATGAACATGAATATTCTCTAGGGTGATTTTTGTTGTAAAAACTTTTGGAATGTTACCAGGTATTCCAATTGGCTGGTGACATGTGTACTTTCTGGCTTGATGCTTGTTTGCTCCTTTAGTTTCTATAAGAAGGATTTCAAGGCCAGAAGTATGAGTTAGGAAGTTAGATAATTTTGGGCCGAGTCTAGGTGAATTTGTAGAGAAAATTGTAAAGTTTGATGGTTTTAGAAAATGCAATTTAGGTTCTGAGTCATTCTGTATTAGGTTTTGAATTCATGGGGATTTAATGTTGTATAACAGTACTAGCATTTAAGTTGAAATGATAAATTCAAACTCATGTGTCTCCAATGTAAATGCATATTTGAATTTTGAATAGGATAACTAGAGTTTTCATTCATCTCCTTTAATTTGTGGTGTGTATGATGCTTCTTTAGCTTTAATTCAAGGGATTAATTAATTCAAATGGGATTATGGTGGATATGTTTTGTATAAAGGATTTGATAAGTGATATTGGGTTGTATATATTGATGAGATTGCAATGTAATGTTATCAGGGATTGTATATGTTATTTGTTAAATATGTCATAAACCCTTGAATACTTATGAATTTCCCTCCCACAATGGATATATGGCACTGATCTAAGTTGTATGATTCAATATTTGTTCATCTTTACCTAGAACTTGCTAAAAAATGAAAATGAATGACCTATTTTATCTTGGGATTGTGTTGTAGTTATCTCATGCTCCAAATAGTTGATAATGTCGATGAATAGATAATTATATTTGATATTATCCTATTATGTGGAGCTATTAAATGAGATTATATGTTATTGTTAATGTTCTTTATGATATTGGTGCAGAGGTTGTAAACA
>VDFB02164687.1:0-72494 GCA_007258455.2 Sequoia sempervirens | reverse complement strand
GCTCCTCTCCACATAACCACTTTTAACTTTTAAGTGGTTACATCGTGCATACAGGTAAAGAGGAATGAATTAACAGAGACTCGATCAAGGAGTTGGACTACTTTCTCAAATACAGTAATCATGCTGCACCTTTTCCTCTTTTTTCTTTGCATATTCCTCCAAAGGCTTCCTCAACTATCCATCCCATCAATGCGCAGAAATTCTATCAGATGAAATGAGAAGGGGATATGGTAGGAGAAGTTCCATTAAGGAGATTGGCCCATGTCATCTTATCAAATGAGTGGGAAGCGATCTACTCTAATGGATTCAACTATATTCCAAGCTTATATTAATCAAGCTCACAATTCTTGTAGTTTTAAATGTTCCCAGTTCTAACTAGCATGTAAGTTTATTGCTCATGCTTGTATATGGGAGTGAAATTTGATCTCTCTAAGTCTTCTTTTAAAGCCTACATTATCATCACACGGCTCATGCTATGTTGTTGGTATATATATAATATTCGATTAAATTATTTTAAAGTTAAATATTTAAAAAAAATTAATTTCTTTTTAAAAAGTTTTTTTAAACTAGTCAATCATATAATTTGGTCATTTAGATTAATAGTGATATAATGTTAAATTATCAATATTGGTTCTTTTAAAAATTTGGAGGTTGGGTTTGTCCATATAAAAACATATAAAAAATACATATAAAATATTTTCTAATAAATATTAACTAAATATAGTGAAACAAAAAAATTATATGATTTCCGTTTATATAAATATAAATACAAAATAAAAAATATAATAATATAATTGAATATTAATATAAAATTATAATTATATTCACATTATTATTAATATATATTATATTTATATATTTTATGTTAATGTAATTTTATATTGAGCCCCCTAATGGATTGCCCTTTGTTGGAAGATTGGACTTTAAGTCGAGTGTTGGTGGTCAACCCCATAAATATCCTCTTGGAAAATGAAGTTGGTTTTGTTGATTGGTTACAATCTATCAACCATCCACAAGCAATCGTCCTACAATTGCTTGAAAGGGAATTGTATTGATCTTGGATATAAAATTCCTACAATGATGAATATAATCCTCACGAAAATAACATTAGATCAAGCAAGGGTAGAAGTAATAGCATGGGAGTCTATTTGATATCCTGCTTCGACCACCTTCCCACTCGTGATAGTTGAGCCCATGACATGAACCAAGGTATTTTGAAAAATGTCAATTCTTGGCAAGTTCTCTTGAATTTGTTCGAGATAAACTCACAAGCCAAATCTTGAACCCTAGTTGCACCCTCGCTCACACCATGCTAGTATTCAAACTTGAAATTGATTGTACCCAAACCGGCAAGGTTATAGAGATAAGTCGGTAACATAGATATAGTATAATTAATAAAATTATTTTAAATTTTTTAAAAATTCTACAAAGTATAAAGAAATAATTCAGTAATTTTTTGAAGATTTAAGTGTGGTCTAGTCAAGTGGTTGGGTCACTTTTGGTTCTTATGAGAGATATTATTGTCTACATCTCTCTAAGGAAACCTCAAAACTAAATGGTGTTCTAAATAAATATCTTAGGGTGTTGTTTCACAAGTGATTTGTAGACAAGGGCATACCAAAAGGAGGAGTAAGAAAGTGATTAGATAGTGCTAGATGTGCAGTGGGTAGTTAGTGGTAGCATGGATGTGGCAATAAGACAACTAAATGGTGCAGGATGTGCACCAAAGAGGACGGCTAGAAAGATGCTACATGAAGATAGTTAGATGTTGCAAAAAGATAACTAGAAAGATGCTACATTAAGATAACTAGATGTTATAAAAAGATATATAGATAAGAGTAGATGTGCAACAAATAATTTGTGACACCATCTCTATCCAATTTATCATAACTCTATAAATTTTTTTATCAATAATAATAAATAATTTAAAAAATATTTTAAATTTTTTAAAAATTTAATATTTTTTAATTTTCATTTAGATTATTTTAATTATATTGAAGAAAATATGTATTATGAATGATTTTTAACATTTCCTTTATGAAATTATGTTTCATTAAATTTAAATTATCTTTAATTTAAAATCTATTCTAAAATGATTGAAATTAATTTTTATATGCCTCTTAAGAAATTCCAGTATATCTATCTAGTAATGGATCCCAATAAGAATATTGTAATTGAAGTTCAGTAATACATATTACGAATTTTGTTAATATTGCCTTGCTGAACTCATTGACAAATCAACCTTTTTTAAAATTTTCGACACGTCTTCTGCGCAGCGCGATTGTGCTTATCTCTTCCTCGCTCCACTCGGGCTTCTGTATGAAAACGATTCAATTAGTTTAGGTGCGGCTGACATTTTTGTGTGGATACGAACGCTTCTCGTATGCGTTCGAGCCCTTGTCCTTCCTCTACTGCGGCTACATCTCTCTCCTCATCAGACCTTTATGGCGCTAGCTCGCATAGGAATCCCTTAAGTTCAAATGTGTCGCGTTTGCTGATCAGAGTAAGGGCATTGTTTCTGCTGATCAGAGTATGGTCATTGTTTCTGCTGACCAGAGCTAGAGCGCCGTTTCTATTGCTGGAAAATCTGTGGCAAGGCTGTGAATAGCGAGATGGATGCGGCGGCTTTCAAAGCTAGGGTTCAGACAAATCTCTCCTCAACAGGTTGGAGAATTGTCAGATAAAGGACGACTATTTTGGGAAAAAAATCCGATATCTTACCGGAACCGGAAGCGAATTTTGATTCAGACGATGTAGTGAGAAGGTAGGAATCCACTCTCAAATGCAATGCCCTGATTAGAAAGCTTAAATTCATCCAGCTAAATCTGAATAGTATGCAGGTGTGGTGCTCAGAGTCGTATAAATCATTGGTCAAGGGGAGAGTTGACACACTTGCGCACAGCGATTTTTTATTATTCTATGTGAATTGGAGAAAAAAGTGATCGATCTTTAACCCCAGGCCGTGGATTTGGGATGAGTTTTTTTTTGTGTTTGAAACCCTTGTACCCCACTTTCAAACCTTCTGCCATATTTGAGTCTGCATTTTTGGTGTAAGTTGGCATCGGCGGAAAATTTTCGTATTCTCGCACCACCTTTGCTCAAATTTGTGCGGAGATGTATCTGGAGAAAGGTCTAACTTAAGCCGTCTCTTTGAAGGATGGTAGAATTTGGAAACAATTGCTGGATTATGCGAACATCTCTTTCAATGTCATAGCCTGTTTTCAGTGCGGATATTTTGCTTCTCGTTAACCTGAGAGGGGTAATTCTTGTTCTAAAGATTTGAGGAGGAATTCTTTCTCAAATTTTACTTGGTGATTGGATTATTCCGCGTTGCTGCATTATTTTGCTAGGCAAAGAAAAAGAGTTTTGTTGGTGCTTTCTTCAATGCACTTAAAGGAATCTCTAAGGAATTGCCATTTCCTATACTCAAAACTTCTGAAAATGACTGGCCAACGAACAAGATCTAGTGGCAGACTAAGATCTTCTACACTTTAGACTCTATGGGGCCAAGGAGGGTATTCCTATTGGTGTTCACGTAAGATGCATTTGGTAATACACATCTCTTTCATAGATCATTTTAACTGAAAAGGCAAATATGCAAAGCATCCCATGAAATTGGCTAGTTTCTAAGTTACTTGCTACCATTTCAGTAAATGCCCTCATGTATGACAAATGATTATAAGATTTGTATAAAGATTTTTGGAAATTTTAAAATGAATTTAAATCCTACTTCTAGGTTGGCCACCATAGAATAATTTGATTAACCCATTAGGCAAATCTCTTAAAGGAAATGGACTAGTGCCTTATTGAATAGGGCTAGGGGTCATATGCATATTACCAGTAATACAGAAGTGATCTCAAATTCTTATGGAAAGAATATCTTCATAACAACTTTGTATTATGAGATTCAAGGCCTATGATGCACAATTTCTTATCACATCCTAAGCAGATAATTATAAATCCATACCTCCTATTTAAGCATTTAATTGGTTACTTGAATCAAGGTGCAAACATAGATATACATTTGAATTGAAACTCAAAAGAAGAATGAAAATGTTATTGATAATTCCATCCAAAATTTACTCAAAACCCACATAAGGAGAGAAAATGCATCATAGGTAAATTTTCATTTATCTTCATAGATCAGGTTATTACAACAATTTAAGACAATATGTGTATATTAATTCAAAATAGCCCAACACAGGCATGCTTCTTTATTCCCTTCACTATATTCACATTATGACTGGCCTAAACCTAGCCTAATACATCTATATTATCTATCTTTCTGTTATTTTCTCTTTTCTTCCTTTTTCTGATCCTCTTCTCATCCTCTCCTTGCATTCAAGTCTTGAATTCCCTTTATACTAGGGAGAAACAAGCCTTAGACCCGAATGCAGTTACAATGTAGAATTATCATTTCATCAAAATTTCAGCTACATTTGATCTAAATTTCAAAACCCACATGTTGAAACCGCAAAAATCAATATAATGAGAAAGATCCTAAAATATAACCGCCGTCGAGAAAGAAAATACAAAGTATCACCAAAACCTTCCTTGTCACCATCTGAGCTTCACGAACCAAACAACCAAGATGCCACACAAGCACACAAACCATGTTGAATCATCAGAATTTTTCCACGAAGGAAAACTAGAGAGTCATCATAACAAAATTCACAAAATATGAGCAAAAAGAAGATGACCAATTCATTTACCCATCACATCTCTACGTCCCAAGTCACGACCACGGTAAACCCGACCACTCTTAGTCGAAGCAAGAGGAAGGGAATAAACCTTAGTTTCTCCTTCCTCCTTTTCCTTTTCAGTTATGCTTCCAGTATGCCCACTTGGGGTCTTTACAGCCTGTGACAACATGACAATCACCCCCTCATTTGAGATCAAGCCCTCGTTTAGCATGTCCAGGTACTGAGCATAGGCTGAATCAACCTCTGAATCATGGCTACTAGAAGAGGTACTTGTAAGGTTTATGGGAGAATGTTGGCCCCCGTAAGAGCCACGCCCATAGCTTACTTGTTTCCTGGACTCAGTCAAAGATTGCATTGGGTGTTTTCCTCTATCGCCTTCTACCTTAGCACCCCCACCCTCGAATTGCAGTCGGTGACTGCATCTTTTCGGCACCAGCTTGGACTTAGAAGTAGTAGCTACCTCTATATTGGGATTGGCTTCATGCGCATCAGGACCAGAGCTTTGTGAACTCAGACGAACTGACCTTCTCGCTGGTTGGCTCATCTTTCTTTCCTGCTAATTTCTCACGCTAGAGAGTTCTTAATTGCCTCGTGATAATGGTGCAAATAACAACCACCTCAATTGTATTTATCAAGTAAAGCCATAGCATTGTTTATCACACATGTGCAATTCTGGCATCCCGTTGGTAGATGTATCAATGTTGTTTAATTCCCATTTGCATGGAAATCAATTAATTATTCTTCATGATTGTCTGCATTTGCCTCTTAGCATGAGTTGAGATCAACTTGATCACTCTACAGAGTGCAAGCCATTAATGCGAGCTTGTTGTGCAGAGTAGAATCGACCATCAGGTGTCATCTGCCATTTTGAATGAGATTCATTGATCTTCTTCCCTAATGGATGATTGAATGGCTAGCTCGTGTTTGACCTCCTTTGAATTCCATCTGTGCCTCGCTGATATGCTTTCAGCGAATCACTTCTTTCCACGTGTCAAATGACACCGTCATCCCCTGTGGGCTCCATTGTTTGAGTGAGTGAGGGACAGGTGTCGAGATCTCGCTGGGTTTAATCTCCGTTTATCTTCATTCAGCGAGCCAGCGAGGAATGGTGAAGATTGTTCTGCCTAGTTGATCTCGACTGCTCGTTGAATATGCTGGGGCATGGGATTGGTAGGGAAAGTGGGTCCCACATCGTACCTGAGACACATGTTAGCTTCTTGCTAACCTCACTGCTTTATTTGGCATGCACTTTACTCCCGCGAGCTGGTGGGGTACGGTTCAGATTTCATCCTTGATCGCCAAATCTTGCAAGCTGCACAACACACGATGTTAGCATTAAATGGACAAGACTTAGGTCGCCCAATGGTGACATGACCGCAGGGTAAATGACTTAATCCTTAAGTCACGGACTTAACATTTTCATAACTCGGCTTTAGGAAAACCCTGACACAGCAAGAAAAGATGACCGGTTGCTCAGATAAATGGGGCAGTGAACAAACGTAACATGTGGCTCAAAAAATCACTTAAGACACCGATGATCAACTAGACAAGTCAACGTGAAAACATAATGTTGGCACATTTTCTAATTTAAAAACCCTACTCACTTGGGGACAAGGGTTTAGAATGGGAACCTGACTCATGAAAATTGAGCTGAAATTCTGAAGAATTTCACAAGCTCCATCAAGTTTATCGAAGGATTGTTGAGGAGTTGAAATGTTTAACAAAAAAAAAATTGGTATGTAGAAAATAAAAATGATAACATTGATTACTCGTCAATAAGATATTATATGTGGGGGAACCCCACCGGATCTCCTCCAATTTGATGTTGACGCTAGCAGGGATAACTTTACGGCAAAATAAAATCGATCTGTGCCTATCGGTTATTTCGTTGCTCATTCAATATTGTGCAACTGCTAGTCTTGTAGGTTATTTTTAGTCTCATAATGGTAAAAGTTGTCCATTCTCTTCTGTTACACCAAGGTTCTAAAGGTTGTCTTTATATGAACCTAGGATATTGAAATCCTATTGGAATAAATGGAAATCATGTTTGGACAAACACTTGTGTATGAGTTCTTTATGAAATTTCTTATTTGAATGTTTGTTCTTTGGAAATGTTTTAAGTGATATGTAAACATTCTTGGAATCTAATTGAAAATGAAATAAATGGTTAGAACTAGAACTAATGTTGAGGAAAGTCAAGAAGTTGGTCAATAGGCTGAAAATTCATGGGATAAGTTGGATCGTCTTTTAGTCATGATGGATGAAACAAGAGCAAGAATAGGAAACCTCGAACAAGAGGTTAGGGGAAAAGAAAGGGAAGAACCAGAAGTTCCTAATAATGATGAAGAAGGGGAAAATTCCCTTGAACGTACTCAATCTACGTTAAAAGGAAGTACATGGAAACAACTTGCTAGTGAGCTATCTCAAGACATGAGAAAGATCACTCCTTTGAAGTTCGAAGGGAGTACTAGTGGGGATGTGGCTGAGGCATGGCTCGCAGAGATGGAGAAGTATTTTGAAATCATGAATTACTCCAAGGTCACTAAAGCCGTTTGGGGAGCTTCCCAATTGCCATTTTTTCATTTAAATACTTTGATCAAGGAGGGGATGTAGAAGTTTTTTCCATATGTCAAAAATAACTAGAATAGAATGGAATAAAAGACTTTTATAGTGCACAAGGTCAAAGATAGGTTAAAGCTTGTACTATTGTACATTTAAGAATTTATTATTTTTAGTTAGAATTATTTATAGTGTGTTATTTTTAGCCATCCTTATTTTTAAGGGAAGGATTTTGTGTTATTTTTAGCATTCGATGTTTAAAGAGCTGTTACTTTTACCATTAGACAATACAATTGCAATCAATTTTGCTTAATTAGCTATTAATAACTTCTATAACAAAAAATAAGAAATCTTTTTTTTGTATTTTGGAAATTTTTATATTTTCCAAAGTAGAGATGCAAAATTTATAACTTTAAAATGTTACAAAATTGTTTATCATGAATATTATTGGTCTAAATTTTTAGGTGTTATGATATGGTAGATTTTTTAGGTTTTATGAGATTTCTTTATATTTCAAAAATAAATATCTATTTTTTTCATTATAAATAAAGTGATTTTTTTGATCCAAGGTATGAATTCGTGAGGTCACAAATAGGAGACATCATCTCCAATATAAACATTCAATAATATCACTCGAACAAGGTTTATTGATGACAAGAACAACAACACCACAAAATAACTATTACATTATGTCACTATTGACACATTTTAATTTTTAATGATTCAGTATATTAGACTTTTTTAATAATTTAATATATGTAAAATATATTATATAATAAACAATAATATGATATATTAGATTTTTTAATAATTTAATACATTCTAAATATATTATATAATAAATTTTAATATACTAAAAAAATTATATTTTTATGTTTAATCATTGAATATATTATATTTTTTAATATATATATATATATTTAAATATATTATGTAATAAACTATAATATATTAATAATATATTTTAATTCTTAATGATTTAGTATATTAGATAATATATTATGTAAATAATATATTAAATTAATATACATGAATTTAGATTTTATCTTTTTTGTTTGTTAGTTATGTTTTAAAAAATAATTTTAATTAGTATGAATATTAATTAGAATTAGAATTAAAATTATGATTAAAACTAATTACAGTTTATTTATATATTTTTAAAATAATTATAATAAAAAATAAAGTTTACATTTATCTTTATTATTACACTTATAATTATATAAATTAAACTATAATTAATTAAAATATAATAATGTATTAGAATTAGAATTATAAATTATATAAATTAAATTAAAATTAAAATTATATAGTTTTATAACTAATTAAAATATAATAAATTTATTAAAATTAGAATTAGAATTATATTTAGGATTATAATTATAATTAATTACAAAACTACTATGTGACACTTGTTAGATCATCTATTCATCATGTGAGAAATAAAAGTTTTAAAATTAGTGAATAAGATCATTAGTAATAAAGGATGCACATCATACAAGTAATTGTAGTTAGGGTTTAAATGTAGTTATTTTAATTTATTTATTTTCATATAATTATTTGTAAAGAATATAAATAAGTGTATTTGGAGAAATTGATGAATAGTAATTCTTATGCTTGTATATTGTTGAAATTGCTATTTAGTGTTACTATCAATCTAGAACTTGTTACATATTCAATGTAATTTAGTAAACCTCTTGGTTTTAACTATATTGAATGATTTTGTCATATGTGTTGAAGTAGATTAAATTGATTCTAACAAATTTCTAAGCTTTTTATTGCAAATTTATTCGAAGTTAGAAATTGTGGCTTTGTACCAATTCTTTCAAATTGCCAAAGCATTTGTGTTGCTAAGTTTAAAATATATTCAATCTTTGTGTTCTTGAATTGTCTATTATTGAACAAGGCGAACATCAAGTAATAGGGTTTCTTTTCAATCAAATATATAAAAAATGTTTGCCTTAAGTGAAGAGTGCCCTAGCCTTTTATCTTAGAAATACCCAAAAATATGCATTTATATTTTGTTCAACATAAATGTGAACTACCTCAAAAATAATTATAAAAATTATAATTGCAAGTACATATTAGTTAAAGTTTTTACTTTACAAGGAGCTTTCTCTTTTAATTCAAATAGCAATTTCATTGCAAATTTGTTCTAGTTTTTGTCATACTGAAATGTGTAAATTAAAATGCTAACAATGTGGAAGAATATTCAATGGGGAGCTTTGATTGGTTATTGACATTTGTTAAAATTAAAAACATATTACCTAACGATGGACATGGGTTTGGTAAGAAGAAATCACCAAGCAAGATTAAGCATTGCTTACCCCTAGCATCTCACTTTGGTGAGCCATCATCATTAAGCAATGGTCTATTTGATTGCCTTGAGAGTTTAGACACTTGTAAATGAAATCCTAATGGAAGATCAACAATCTTGATTTGACAAAACTCAAATGGTTTACCTAACAGTAGGCCCATAGAGGAAAAAATTATCTCTTGGTGAAAGGAGCTATCTTGCTACATATTTTTAGGTTGTAAAGATGAGGGTTTATTCCATTCTATTGTATTCCAACTTTCAACTTCAATAGATGACAATAGAGTCTTAGTAATAGGTTTAGGAGCGAGTTATGGTATAAGAGGACAATCTTAGATTTTATGATCAAGAGATTGACACTTAAGGAAAGTATAGGGAACTTGATGTAGGCCATATTTAAAGCGAAGGGGTTCAACTTGAATTTCCATACTCTTAAAGATCAATGATGAGGTCCACTTCAATACAAACCCTTTAGTGAGGAAGGATAAACATAATATAACTTATTTAGCTCATAACATATTGATTGCCTTATGAATGGTGGATAAATTACTGTAAAACAACTTAAAAATAATTTAAATTTTTTTAAAAATCAACTCATACAAGAATTTTAAGTAAAGCTTACTTCAAATCTTAAAATTGAAGATAAAAAGGAAAATTGAAAATAAAAAAGAAACATACACCAAAAGAATGTTTTATATAAAATAATTAAAATAGTTTAAAAACATGGCAACTTGAAAGGGTTATTTGACACAACAAAAATAAACAAAAAAAAAGGAAAATAAAACCTAGCCCCTATCAACTTGATACAATGAAGTTCTCTATGAAACGGGGACTTTTCCATTGGAAGCGTCAGCACTAATCTGATTTATAAGCTATTTAAAGAAGGTTGAAAACATGGATAACCACTGTTGACCTAAAACGGTTATGAAGGAGATGCTAGATCGTAGGAAGAAACTTGGATGAAACAAAACCAGAAGTGGATGAACAAGTGGGGCATTAATCTACATGACTATCCTAGCACCAATAGTGAAATAAAAAGCTATGTGACTTAAAAATTCAGAATTGCCATGTGGAGAAATCAGATTGGGTGAAAAAAATCATACTACATCAAAGAGTTTAATCCGGCAAAAGATCATGGTGACAAAACCTATTTAGGTGCAGCTATTAAAGGGAAAGCTAGGATGTTAGTGGCACAATTGAGGACGGGATTGCATCTGTTACACCCCAAATTGTGACGTTACAATTTACCATTACTAGATATAGTAAATGTGAATTCTAGAGGTGAATTAATGATGCTTGTACCTTGTTTTCAATATGAATGTTGTTTCATTTGATATTATTCTTGGTGAAATACTGCATAAAGGAGAATAGAAGGTTATCGATTTGTGAATAATCTAACTTCTGAAATGTTTCATGTATTTGGCTTTGTTTTGAGCATATGACTTCCGTTGTTGTGTCATGGTGTGCAGGTAAGAGGACCAATCTTCCAGGTAGAGGAGAGATATCACTCGGGGAGGAACTTGGTCGGGTAAATAGTAACGAGTACCAATTGGGCATACACACACATATTATAGATTGAGTAAGCTAAGTCATTTGTTGAGTTAAGGTAAGTCATCCATAGGCTTATTTATTATCATTAGGAGTCGTATCTACTTCTGAATGTGTGAATAAGTGATGTTTGCCAGTATAACCATATGTGGAATAATGTTACTGGTTAGGAGGTGGGCATGTGTATATGTATATGTACATATAAATACGGTATGTATAGGTGTCCATAAGTATATTCATGTCGATACAAACGTATGAGAGCAGGTGGATATGCCATACATGTACATCGATATAAATACATTTATGAATACGTATACATAGAGGAAGTATACAAGTAAATATACATGTATACATACCCACAACCAACTTGTTATATATATGTGAATATGAATAAATGTTATGATGATATTACCTGGGAATCTACGTATACACATATATATATATACATATACATGGGTACGCATAATGAAAGTATGCTGATTGGAATTGTTGTTGAATCATTAAATAAGGGAAAAATTGGTGAAATAGGAAGGCCAATGCATGATCTATACTATTAACTATTGCATTCATTAATGGATGGATTTACTAATGCATAGAAGAGTAAATGGTATTATTAGTATTGACTCCATAAAAGGAGTGTATGCTTGAATATAGCTATTTAATACTAGCGAATAGAGGGAATTTAATAAGTTACCGATCACAACTAGTTATAGATTAACTTAGTCAAGTTAATGAAGCTCCTAGGATGAAGATGTCCAGTATAAGGGAGATAGTTGTGAGGATTTGTTAAGCCGTCCTCCTTTCTAGTAGACAGTTTGAAGTAGGAAGTTTAGGGTACAGACTACCCCGATAGACCAACCTACACGTAGTGTAAGAAAGCCTTAATGCAAATCGGCCCTAAGTAGTGTATATGATAGATGACTTTCATTCGAAGTACTGAATGATAATACTTTGGCCAAAGTAGTGAAATGTACAACTTCCACGTAGATGTGAAATAGTTGAGACTACACTGTTAGTTCATTGTGATCTCGAAGTACATACTAGTTCAAGAGATGCCGTATGCACAGGACTTAGTCATGTAGGAACACAACACTCTGCTCAGTTGGTAATCGTTAAAGGATACCCTACCAATCTCTTCTTCGAAGGGAGGGCCATCTATCTAACAATAGGTCTACAAGGGACCGCATTATAAGTCCGTGGTTGGCGGAAAAGTGCCCGAGTGATGTTTCTCCTCCTCAGCAAGCGGCTGATGTACGAAGATTTGAAAGGACAAACTCCTGGACCTTCTTACTACTATTTGTTCTAAAGCTCATTGGAGCTATGTTAGATAAGGTACGTAATCTTGTTTCATGTACTTGTGAAGTTATTATATTGAAATGGAATCTTTGTTGTAATTAATATGGCAACTTGTTCATTGGAGCTATGTTAGATAAGGTACGTAATTTTACCGAAGGGTTGGGTTGTTATAGCATCACCTTAGGTGTGAGACCGATAGGTGGAAGATACCCAAGGAAACTTGGGAAGAAAGAACTTGTATTTTCTGCAATAAGGGGGTTGTGGAAACGGAATGGCACTTCATCATGGAGTGCATTGCTTACGTGGATATCCACACTCAACATGAAAATAGTTTGAAAGTTGACAATATGCACCATCTATTTGAGGAAGATAAGATTAATCAGACAGCTAGCCTTCTGGTCAAAATTAATGACAAGAGATCCGACTTAGAAAAGAGCATGAAGACAAATTAGGCCTATTTTGTCTTGGTCCCACACATTGTTTAGTCTCGTGGATGTCATTAAAATCTTTTATTCATTCTTTAAAGCTACACCTTTAATGAAATTAAAAGAACGTTTAATACAGAAAGCCCCAAATTATCATGCTTAAGCAATTTGGAAAAAACAAAAAAAAGAGGTTAACGGTCATTCCTAAAGCCTTACCACCACCACCACAACATCAAGTTCACACGAGCCACCTCACAGCTCCTCAAAGCAGACGCTCAAGATGGTTTCCAAATTTTCAAAATTGAAACGTCTAATCATTGCATTCTCATATTTATTGTATCCCTTAACCTACAACAATTTCCCATCGCAATCCTCTATTCCGAATGCCACACCCAAAATTTTCCCACACTATTTGCCACGCCTACAAACAATGGGTGTCTTCCTCTTGGCAATGCCAGCAATAATGAAAAACATTGATTCTCAACCTTTGCACTTGATCTTGCTTATGAAAGAAACTGTTAACACCAGGCATTTCTTTGAAAAGGTTCGAATTCAAAGCGGGTGCACCAGGTGCCTTGATACCCTGCAGTTGTCTGAGCTGGTCTGTAAAATAGATGGCGCCCCCGACCTATTTATGTTTATCAAAATCAACACAGACTAATGGTTATAAAGGTAAAGATTCAATCTCATATTCTTGAATTGTCGATTTTCAAAGCCCTGCAATTAAAAAATAATTTAGTGGGGGTGTCGAAATTGAAGATGAAGTATAAATCTTTTGACTCTTTTGATTCAGTCTTAGCCTTCCAATTGTTTTCTTTGATTAAAATTTCCACGTTTAATAGTGTTTAAACTTCCGAACCTCTTGTAACAGTCATGTTTTACAGCCCAATCCCAAATGTGGGGCTCTTCCTAGCCCCTGAAAACTCTTTTGCAAAGCCATCGACACCCGACCTTCAAACTTTTCTTCTTCGCACCCTATTCATGCACTTTCTACTGTTTAAACCTCTCAAGAGAAAGGTGTCCCTCATAAATATGCAATTCCATAAGCTGAAAATACGCAAAAGTTGATCCCAATCTATTTGATACATTGAATAAAATTGCAGAAGCTATCCGCACCCAAGTCAATTATCTGAGGGAGGGTAGCATATGCTAGTTAGATATGGCTGGGGAGAATTAAGGGAAAATAGACATAAGGAAACATTACACTAATAAACTAAATGCAGCTCTTCAGAATCATAAGCATACCGTGCAAGCCATAAATTCACTGTTGTTATTTGAAAATGCCTGCCGTCGCATTATAAAAATCATCCCAGAGAAAGCTGAACTCATCCTCGCCCATATATCAAATGTTGGAGGGCAGAGTCAGATCATTGTGGCCACACAAACGACTAATTGGCAAGCAGGCTCTAGTTAGCAATCCGTTAACAAACAATCCTTGGCAAGAAGTCCAAGAAGAAGGTCATCTTTGCTAACCCCAGGCCAGGAAAGAGGTTAGGAATGTCTTTAGTTTAAGTTAGTCGTAGTTGAAGGTCTTAAAACAGAAAATCTCAGCTGCGGTGTTTGTGTTTAATAAATCTTTTGCTCTAAACTGATAAAAAAGATAGGCAACTTAGTTTAGTTTACTTTCTTTCAAACACCATCAGCAAGAGGGAGCTTCCCCTCCTAATTTGAAGAGCAGTTTATCTGTGCATAGCTGTCCGTTTCAAATACGCATACCAGAGGTGTGAATTTAAACGCCAGCACGCCCCTTCTATTTCTCTCTAGAAACTTTCTTAAAAACTGGGAAAACACACAAAGATAATCAAAACAACAGGGGTTTGAACAGGAGCTAGTTCGGGTCATCACAAATTTTCATGAGTTTCTTTCTTTAGCTGTAATTCAAAAATTTCTCTGTGTGGTCGTGTGATCATCTGGGCGCCTATTGTGATTTTCTTCTACAATTTTTTTTTTCTCTGTTAAGTCGCGATTAGTTTTGGCGTGCAAGGGTTTTTGAGTTCGTTTTGTCTTCTGGCGTTGTGGTTTTTTCTCTTGCGTGCTACAAAAGGTGTTTCTGGGCGGAAAGAAAATCTGCATTTTGTGTCCATTTTTGGCCGCAAGTTTTGAAACTCCTAGTCGCGATTTTTGAGTGTTCTTAGTCACGTTTTTTGAGGACTCTTGATCGTGTTTTTTGGGTGCTTTTTTTGAAGTTGCGCGACTAGGGTTTCTTTCTAGAGGATGCGTGACTAGGGTTTCTCATCTTGGCATGATCTCTTTGCAAGTTTTTTGCCCATGTTTCTGCACGCGGGGGTTTTTAATTTTTGTTTGGTTTCTGGTGTTAGATCTATGCACTTTTTTTTTCTCTCTTTTGAAGGCGTATTTTACCTCTGTTTGGCCGCGATTTAGGGTTGTGTGACTGCGTTTAGTCTCACATTTTGAGCATGGGATTTCTAAGCTTGTTTTTGCAGCATTTTTTAGAGGCGGCTAGGGTTTCTGATAAATCCCCAGTTTGGAGTCGAAATTTTTTTCTGACAGTAGATTATTTCTTGTTTTTTTGTGAAAATTTATGGGTTTGTGTTCATTTTTTTGGGTGTCTTGAAATCTGTGCCTTGAAATTTATCTTATTTTTGTGCCAAAAATTGCTTCAAATTTTTGTGCTTTGGAATTCATGTGTTTGGGTTTCGTGCATTTAGCCTCTCAGGGTGTGTTGTCTCGATTTTTGTGTCGTCTATCTACTTGTGTCATCTTCATTTTTTCTTGGCTCGAAAAAGCATGAAGCATGGCCTCTTTGACCAACATTATGTTGGACAACAGTCAAAAGTTCAACAGTCGCAATTACAACACATGGAAGCAGCGTATGCTTACGATATTTGAGTATCGATGTCTTGACTAGATTGTTCTGGGCACCATAATACGACCTCTCACAGTTGATAAGGATCAAGGGAATTTTGATGAGCAGAATCGGGAAGCCATTATGCTCATTAAGTTATCAGTCAGTGATGACCAGTTACCTTAGGTTCCTTTAGGTAAACCAGCAAAGGAGATTTGGGATCTCCTGAAAAATCTTCATGAGACTTCCGTCAAGATTCGTGCGTTCTTTCTGAAGAACATGTTTTCCATCGTCATGGATGAGAATACACCTTTGCACGCACACTTGACTAGGATCAAGGACATTCGAGATTAGCTCGAGATTATTGGTCGGAAAATGGAGGAAGAAGATATGGTGGTGATCACTCTGAAGAGTTTGCGACATCCGTATGAGCACTTTATTGAGACGCTCAACATTACAGTGACTAATGTTGAGTTGACATTTCAAGATCTTTGCAATAAACTTCTACAGTAGAATCGTTGGAAACAACAGTTTGGTACCAGTGCCACTTCATCCTCTTCAGTGCAAGTATTCCCTGCAAAGACATTTCAGAAGAATAAGGGCAAGCCTTCGTCCTTTCAACAATACAATCAGGGGAAATCTTCAGATTCTTCGTAGTTGAAGAATATTTAGTGCAATTATTGCCACAAGTTTGGCCACATGAAGAAGGATTGTCGGAAACGCCTAGCCTCTACACAAGGCAAGCAAGGAGAGTCTAGACCAGAAGCACATATGGCGGAGCACACTAAGCATAATAAGTTTGCCTTCTTTGCACTCATGGAAAAGAGTCCTATAGATCCTGTAAACTTTTCTACTTGGTACATTGACTCTGGTACTTCACGCCATTTCACGCATCGCCGGGATTGGTTCATTCAGTATACGCCTTTCAGAGATTCAGTTATCTTTGGAGGTGGCGCAGAGTATATTGTTGTCGGCAAGGGCAACGTTCAAATTCAATCTGGTGGGAGAAATTTGACATTTCTCGATGTATACTTTGTACCTGGCATGGAGATGAACTTACTTTCTATAAGTCAGATTATGACTCACTCTCCTCAGTTGGACATAGTCTTCAATATGCATACATGCAGTATTGTTGACAGAGAGACATGAAATACCATCATTTAGGGACTTGAGGATCATGGTCTTTATAGACTTGTTGATTCTGGTGATTCTCAAGAGCACGCTATGGCAGCCAGGAGCACTTCTATTAGTAGTCTCTGGCATCAGCGTTATGGGCACCTGAACATGAACTATCTCTCTCAGTTATCACGAGATGATCTCATTGGTGGTCTACCTGCAATTCAGACTCAAACTCATGGATTTTGTGAGACTTGTCAGGAAGGAAAGCAACATCAGACTCCTTCCTCTGATGGAAACTCATGGTGGGCTTCAAGGGTTTTACAGTTAGTCCATGCTGATGTATGTGGTCCAATGTGCTTGCCGTCTGTCATTGGATCCAGGTATTTTTTTCTTTTTGTTGATGATTTCAGTAGAAAGATGTGGGTGTATTTTTTGAAGCTTAAATAAGAGGTGTTTAGCATATTTCAGTAGTTTAAGGCCTTGGTGGAAAAAGAGTTTGGTTCTTCTATTATTACTCTCAGGTCTGACAATGGAGGGGAATTTTGTTCCAAAGATTTCTCCACATTATGTGTTGCACATGGCATAAAGCGCCAATTCACAACACCTTAAACCCCTCAAAAAAATGGTGTACTCGAGTGTCACAATCGCACCATTACAAAAATGGCACGTTCTATGTTGGAACATAGACATGTTCCTAAGAAGTTCTGGGCTGAAGCAGTGTGTACTGCTGTTTATCTTCTGAATAGATCTACTCATGCTGTGAAGAAGATGACTCCTAAAGAACCTTGGTCTGGACGTAAGCCAAACATTAGTCACCTGAAGGTTTTTGGCTCCACAGCTCATATTTGGATTCTTGATGCTCAGTGCACTAAGTTGGATTCCAAGAGCTAGAAACTCATGTTTACAGGTTATAGTGAGAACCATAAGGCATACAGACTGATAGATGCAGACACTAATTGTCTAATCTTCAATCGTGATGTCATGGTTGATGAGAATGGTGGGCTCTTCTATCAGTCTAAACCTGTTTGTTCTGAGGATCAACCTTTGAAAGATTTTGATTTGAGTGTTTATCTTCCACTTGGTCCACTTTATGGGAGGGATTCCGCAGAGGTGCAGGTACCTCAATAGCCGCTTCCACCACCAGTCCCTATTTAGCTCAATCTAGATTTTCTTTTAGATATGTCAGTTCTAGCTGATTCAGTAGAGGTTGTTCCTCCTAATTCCGATATTGGTTCATCTACTCTACGGCCTAAATTTTGGGCTTCGATGATTGGTGCTCTTCGTGATGATGAGTTACTAGGGGGTAGATCTACTCGAAATAAGAGCAAACAATAGAATATAGTGAATTTTTCTCTTATGGCTAACCTTACAACATTTCAAAGCCTCAGACATATACAGAGGCTAAAGGCACACCTGAGTGGGAACAGGCTATGACAGCTGAACATCATAGTCTCATGCAGAATCACACTTGGGAGCTTTCATATCTTTTGAATGGGAAGAAACCCATAGGCTGCAAATGGGTTTATAAGGTTAAGTACAAGGCTGATGGAACCCTTGATAGATACAAGGCTAGGTTGGTAGCCAAAGGGTTTTCACAACAAGAGGGCATTGACTATGAGGAGAGTTTTGCTCCTACAGCCAAGATGAGTACCATTCGGCTGATCCTCTCAATAGCAGCTCATATTGGATGGAAAGTCCATCAAATGGACATAAAGAGTGCCTTCCTGAATGGTAATTTGCAAGAAGAAGTTTACATGACGCAACCTCCTAGTTTAAAGGTTGTTGGTAAAGAACAACAGGTATGCAAACTGGTGAAAGCACTCTACGGTCTTAAGCAAGCACCACGGGCTTGGTACATGAAGATTGATCAGTACCTTATTAATCATGGCCTTCAACGAAGTCCTTCTAACTCTAATCTGTATGTCAATCGGACTGGTGATGATATCTTGTTCCTACTTGTCTATGTTGATGACTTAATCATTACTGGTAGTTCAAATCATTTGATTGAGGAGATCAAACATAATCTCAGTCAATCATTTGACATGACAGATTTGGGACTCCTCCATTATTGCCTCGGTATAGAGGCTTGGAAGTCTATTAGTAGTACCTTCATTTCACAGTCGAAGTATGCCAAGAGCTGGTTGGACAAGTTCTGGATGACAGATTGCAAGCCAGCATCTACACCTATGGAGAAAGGGCTGAAATTATCAGCTCAGTTGGATTCACCTATGGAGAACGAATCAGAATTCAGGCAACCTGTGGGCAGCCTCATCTATCTTGCTGCCACTAGACCTAACCTTAGCTTTGTAGTGAGCTACATCTCTCACTTCATGTCAGCACCTAAAGTTGAACATTGGGTTGCAGCAAAGCGTGTGTTGAGATATGTGAAAGGCACTTCTAACCTTGGAATTTTATATGGGAGGTGCAAAGATACAAAGCTGATTGGTTATACAGACTTAGATTGGGCAGGTTTTGTTGATGACAGGAAGTTTACTTCAAGGTATGTATTCAGTTTGGGTATAGGTGCAGTTACATGGACCAACAAGAAGTAGCAGGTAGGGGCTCTCTCCTTGACCGAAGCAGAATATCGAGGAGTTGTTAAAGCAGCGTGTGAGGTAGTTTGGCTTCGAAGGATGCTCACGGACATGTAAATGTCTCGAGCAGGACCTTCCCCCTTGTATTGCGACAATCAAGGGGTGCTGAAACTTTCCAAGAATCTAGTCTTCCATGAATAGACAAAGCATGTTGATCTTCATTGTCAATTCATTCGCCAGCTTGTCGTAGACGGATCCATAGCACTGTAGTATGTTTCGATAGAGGATCAGATTGCTGATATTCTCACCAAGTCTTTGAGCCCAAATAAGTTTGTTAGATTTAAGGGGCATCTTGGTGTAGTTGATAGATTAAGCATTAAGGGAGGGTATTAAAATAACTATCGAGCTTTTGTTAATGCTCAATCATTTCCTATTATTTAGCTTTTGTTTGTTTCTGTTATCTCCTATAAATCAGCTCCTCTAATCACATCCCATGGTTACGGATTCTTCCCTTTGTAACATCTATATGTACATCCTATACATTTGATGAATATAATCTAAATCTAATAGTTTACCAAACTAATACAACCCATAAGATAGGAAGGATGGAAGGCCCGACTCTATATATATCACCCCCAACCCCAACTCCATGTTGCCATAGCTGTAGTTGCCACTATATAGAGTGTCATTGGCACCCCTATAGATAGAGTAGATTGTAGATATGGCCACGATAGGAAGACGAGAGCCATGATTCTATGGGGTCCCTCACGCCACGATTCTATGGGAGCCTTCATGCCGACCATCCCATCTAGAGTTTTGTTCTCTCGGGAGGTCGAGGGGACTATTTGCTCTCCTTTCTATATTCATGCCCCGTCCATAGAGAGAGGGATAGGGAGGGTGATCAACCAACGTAGTTCATTCAACCAATCTATATTCTAAATGAGATTCATTATTGGCAGGATTCCACGGCTCCCTACTATTACTATCTAGATACTGCTCTGTTGGCCTATTTGTATCGTTCATGAAGTTTTCCAAACTAGAGAGTTCTATCCTTCTTTCACTGATTTCAAAAATTTCCAACTCTTCTTGTTCAATTTTTGGTTGCATTTCAAAATCAGGATTAGACATGTTTATTCTCAATTAATAATGATGAGTGCTTGGACACATCACTCACTGACAAGCTGTAGGAAAACTACTGTGCTCTGATACCACTATAATATCCTTGTTTAAATTCCTCTATAATTTTTTTCTGATTTAGTGTATTGACATTTTTCCAAACACTTTGTAATTCTTGGTTGAGTTTTCTTTTGAATTTGTGAATTTGTTTGAACTTCAAATGACTTGTTTGAAGTGTCAAATGAATTTTAAATCATTTAGACATTAAAGCACAATATTTCCACATAACATTACTTCAATTATATGATTTTCCATTCAATTAAAAACCATATATAAGCTACAGTAATTTCAGTACTTAGAGAAATGAGGTGCAATAATAATATTTTCTAACCTCTAACACTGCTCTAGGAAGCATAGACTAGGAGTTACTCATTAACAACTTGAGACCTTTCGTTGACCGTAGAAATGAGGAGATACTTTGTAATCTAAGCTATGGTCCAAACAAAAATAAAATTTGAATGTTTGTCCTCATCATTGCAACATTAACTTCCAACACTCGTCCTCTAGTGGGTCTACGTACAAGTGTCACACCTTAATCCTCATTGCACGTTCAATGTATTGAAGATTTGACTTTTAGTGATAACTATATAGTTTCTATTTGTTGACAAGGGTACCACAATTAATTTTCATGGTGTAGTTTCCACTAAAGAGCATGTCGTGCCTCAAATGATATTCTATCCACCTTCAGTTGGTATTACTCACTTGTCTCTCAAGCATTATGATTTGTAGGTAAGGAATGATGATTTTTTTAAAAGATTCCTATGCCTAGAGAGAAACAAAGAACTTCCTCATAGAAATCGACCACATGAAATTTGTCACCACACTATTTTATTTTTATCCACAGTTCCACTTTTGTTATGGTGCACAAGTAATTAAAGGATTTCTGAACTTATGAGGATGCACACCTAGCCTTGGAGCTACAACCTAATTAACTTTGATTCAATGCCTAAATAGTACAACTTGTTGGAAATGTTGTCATTGATGTCAAAGTGTATTTGCAAGATTATTTTTAGTGGCATTGATGTCAAAGCTTATTGGCAAAATTGTTGTCATCGATGTCAAGATGTATGGACAAACTTGCTGGTTAGATATTGTCATTGATGTCAAAGAAGGGATTAGATTGAAAGAAGGAAGATATCATTGAAATGAATGTCTTGATGATTTAATGGATGACATTAATAGATACAAAGAGCAGATTGAGAAAATGGATGGCGACCATAAAAATTGCTGGCCAAAATCTAGTTTTGTAGTGTCATGTTCTTAGTTCTAAGCTTTCCAGTGACTGTTAGTCTATATTTGGAGTCCCGTAGGCTAAATGGAGGCATTTCAAGGGATTCCAAGATTCTTGGAAGATTCTTGTTAGCACTTCCAAGGTGAATTTGCAGAGGGTTACCAGAGTGTTTTTTGTGTTCTCCTGGGTTTTTTCAAATCCTTGGTGGGCAATATTGCTATTTTTAGCACTTGCTATGTTTAGTAAGTTTTAGTTGCATACGAATTTGGGTTAATTTGGTGTTTGGACACACTATTTTTAGCAATTTTGTATTTTTAGTAAGTGCTATTTTGCGCAATTGGTCTTGATAGCAATTCAGTTCAGACCTTCTTCAATCACTCGGGGGTCTTTCTATTGAGGTATCATTGTTATATTTTGTTGGGAGTACTTATATTCATGTTCGGGTATCATTTTGCGGAGTTGTGCTTCAAGTTATTATCATTTTCATAGTGTAACAACAGCTTATGACATTTTGGAAGATTTTGTATTGAGCTCCTTTGTAAAACCTTTGGTAGTACCAATGGTGATTGGCTCTAGTACTTATTTGCTACTTACCCCACTGAATAAGTAGTTGAGTTTTCGTTACTTTCATGTCATTTCTAATCCCACTAAATAAGTGAGCTATGTAGGAGACTTGCTTTTCTCTACTTCTGATTTTTTATGCTGAATGATGAGGGTTTGTAATTTTTCGTATTTTCTCACAAATTGCCAAACAAGAAATCAAATTCAAGAAATGTAAACATAAACCCTACTGCAGCAATGCAATTAATTTATTGATTTTTTTTCAAAGCTTTTACAAATATGTGCATACCCGGAAATATAATCTCCTATAGATCTGAAGCAATAAATCTGATGAAGCATAGACTTGACTTCTGGATGAAGCCAACAGTGAGCACCTTCAGCTGATATTCCACAACCTCAAAATGTTGATACAATGGAGAGTTTTCATTCTCCAAAGCCGATACGCTGGCAGAAACCCTTGGGCTCCCTTCCCCAAACGCCAATGAGAAATTATCAACTAATATCAAATAATCAATTCTGAATAAAATGCCCAAATGAACCCCCTTAAGATTCTTTTATACTTTTCCTGGTGGAACTCATACACTTTTCTCACCAATGTGGGATTAAAAGATAAATAGGCCAATCCCCTCCAATTTGCCCTTTTAAATCATTTTAAAATAATATAATATTCGCACTTTGGAATATTAAAATGTCCTTGAAATTGGCAACCAAGTAATTAATTAAAATGGCCCCCTTTTTAATGATGAATGGACCCTCAAGTCATAAAGTGCAAATATAATATTAAAATATTAATTATTATTAAAGTCACCTTTAATAATAATTAAACGTTATAACTTAGGCAAAACTCCTTATTTCACCAACTCAACTGAATTTGGGAATCGACACTACCAACATGTGAACTCTAGGTGCCCTGCTATAAATAGAATTGCTTGCCGGCTGACTTACTATAAATAGTAAGTACATGAAACTGAATCAACTGAAGGCTCCTTGAACCCACCCAAGATGCTGAAGCAGAGATTCCTCTGATCACCGCCAAAAGAGACCCTCTAACTAGACATATTAGCCTACGAGGACCAGGAATAGGCTAAAACCATTGAACTCTGATGCTCGCAAAATTGGGGACATTACAGTCCGCCCTCCCTGAAATTGCTTGTCCTCAAGCAATCTCTTTTGCAAAAAAACCCAACTCCTCGGAAGGCCCAAAAGAAGAACTGTGAAGTGTCCCACACATCTCTAACTGTCTCCCGTAGCATCAACAAAAACACAACTGCGCAAGCTATCCCTGGATCCCAAACCCAAAGTGAATGTCTGTCGTGTCTGTCATCCTCAAGCTTCCACTGCACTCTAGTGCCTCCAACTTCACCATGCTGGGAATGGTGAAGTAACCCAATGGGACCCATCCAATACTCGGTGTCAAAACTGTCACCACCTGGATCCCAATACAATCTGAATTCACATCCATCTGTCATGCGGAGATAAGAACTTCTAGAAGCATCTGCTACACCGAATCTCTGCCTGTCCTCTGCTAAACCCTCGTGGATGTGATAACTGACCAAGCCATCATGCCAACTGACACCATAGTCATCCTATAACCATGTACCCATAAGAAAACTTTGTGACATAGAAGTAGCAAACCCTGTTGGATACATATCAGCATGATATAAAACTGACAGCTGTCCCTGCAAGTAATCCCCCACAAATAGCTGAGTTTGGCACTTGCAGCCACTAATCCCATCTTCTGAAGATGGTGAATACCCATCCCACAACGGATGGTATAACTCCGGAGCCAATCCACACCGATGCATCATCAAATCCTCCGTGTGTGGACTAAAGGAGAAGTGATGAACACTCCTTATTATGCAATCAAGATAAAATGCTCCCACCTCTGTCAATGGCTGACCATCATAGTCCTGGGGAAACGAATAAGCATAAGTACAAATCTCCATACTGGATGATGCCCTACATATCTCCTGTGACGATGATGGAGTAGTGACGTGATCTGTCACACAACTCTCGAAAAAATCAACTATCTCATCACAAGAGCTCTCAACCAAAACACTCATCCCATCTGAATTAATTGCACCAATATCTGTGATAGATGTAACCACATCCTCACTACAACCCGTGGATATAAGATCCTCAACTGCCTCTGTATGTAACTGTACTGTATCTACAGCTGGTGGAGACTGTGCCAAACTCAACTCCACGGTAAGCTCCCCTAACCGTGATTGTGACTCTTGAAGGGCCAACTGACTGCTCTTCAATGAGTCCATAGTCACCTCAAGCTCATGAGTGAGCTCGTCGACCTGCTCCTCCTTTCCCTTCATCATAACAAATGCAATCCCACTCGAGAAGAAAATCCCTATCTGCAAGTAGTTTTAGGTAATTTTGATTCATCATTCCAATTGCTTCTCGAAGTGCATGTATCTCTACAAGGGAAAAACCACTATCACCGTGCTCATCTGTCAAAGGAGTACTCCAACCATAGGTAGCCAACATCTGACGAGCAACATCAAAATGCTCAATGGTTGTGGCAATCATATTGTCATTCACTTTTAGTTGCCCAACCAAATGATGAGGACTCTGTAGCTTATGACCCCCATACAAGTTTTTCGGTTCACAATTTGCACTATGATATGAGGCTGATTCGTCATCACTCACTACATGATAAGCAACATCATGTGTGCTTTCATCCATGCACACCTCAACATCTAAGGTACTGCTGCTATGTGCCTCAAAGGATGGCTCAACTGATAAGGTAGAAGCTGCTGATATGACAGTATCTTCACACACTTCCACTTCCAATGCGACTATATCACCATCCAACTCACAATCTTGGGATTCTATGCCAACACATGAATCTTCAAACTTGTTCTCTAAGGTCTGATATGGGAAATCAGACTCACCATGACATGAATCCACATCAAATACTACACCATTAGTACCCAAATCTTGAGTACCTTCTTGTGGCAACTCAATAGAAGTATTTTGCACATGTGAAGTCATTGCTGTCTCAAGCTGATGCAAACTTTTTCTACTGCTGTTATGTAAATCAGAATTGTTAACAATGCTGGTTACAACTTCTGGAATGTTGTGAGCATCATTCTGTGGCTCCACCATACTATTTTCTTGATGTAAGATTTCCTTATCAACCACCATTTCATTTTCAACCCCATGTCCACCTGCAAATCGAAGATCATTCTCTACCGACTTATCTCTTTTTGACCCAAACACATCATAGAGACTTTTAGATACTTCACCAAGTCTCTCATTTTTGCTTCGTGATGAGGTTCGTCTTGAAAGGGAATCCTCATACTGCTGCAAACTATGAGTTAATCTTCGTTGTGATAGCTTAAGTTTCCATTGGATATCATTCAAGATGCTCTCAACACTTGGCTGTTCACATTTCTTTGATTTTCTCTTTTGCTTGTTATAATTCATCTGATGTTCCATATATTGCTCAAAGTCTAGATGATCTTTGACATTTTCTGGAAATGCTCTATACTCATAAGCAACCATTATCTCATCAACAAATTTTGAAGCTGAAATATTCCGAGCCAAATTTTTTTTGGTTTTTTCAAATAACAGATTACAAAGCAGTGCACCCGTTAAGGTTAGAGGAAGAAACCAAAACGTGCAAGAAAGCAACTCTAACCAGAATGGCGCCGATGATGGCGAGCATTGGTCAGAGGATCTAAAACAAACTGCTTATGCTGGAAAAGGAACTCGACGCCAAGTATGTGCTACCCAATCCAATGCGGAGTGAGGGGCGACCATATGACGGAGTGAATACAAAATAATGCTTGGAAGATAAATGCTGAGAAATGAAACTACTCAACACCCAGAATGTGCTTGCTAACCCGGGATGGGATAGTAGCGACCATAGGGCGGAGATCTCACTAATACAATAACTTTGAATGAAAATGAGAACACAACCTGATTTAAGCAATAATGAAATAACTGCCAGTACTACTGTCAGTTTTACAAATAAGGAGCCTTTGCCTGCCAATGTCTTATGAATTTAAAGGATCAGCATTACATCATTTGGAACCACCTTTACTTTGAATAGTAATACCAAAACCAAATGCCTTCAAATATCAAGATACAGATTTCTGATTTTTATTACAATCTGCTCATTAAATGTTTAAACCAGCAGTCTAAGGAATTGCTAAAATGCTCATATCTTCCACGTATGATCTCCGATTGACTAGAAATCAAATGCACTAACTCTTAACCAAGCACACGCCTATGATGAGACACTGAAAACAGATCTAAAGCCCACATATCAATTATGCACGAATCCCAATGTCACTAAATGGTACGGCCCAGCTGAGAAACTCGACTTGGCTTTAAAAATTCAATTCACAACCTTAAAATCTGCAATTTGGAGCATAGGGACGCCTAAGGCTAACACAGACAATGAGCTAACACCCACAATGATATTTTTGGTATTTTATGATTTATGAAGCAAACATGCAATCTGCTGTCTAAAACAATGCAACTTTAAATACCTCTAAAATGCAAATCAGAAACTAAAGGATTACAATGCTGTTTACAATGCACAATAATCAAAACTCACAAACTAGACTAAGAATCACCACTTGATGTTGTCTTGCAAACACGAAGTGATGCCCGAGCTAGGAGGCCTTCATTCCTCGAAGCGATTCCAGAGCCAATCCGGCAGCATAACAGTATAGTCGTCCAAAAGATCCAAATGATGCTCAACTCCTTCCTTTTATAATTTTCCAATTGACCTCTCAAACCCTAAAATCCGCTTTTAGGTCAAAATCCACTCTCCTCAAGGATGGGCGTACCTTCTCTTCAAGTCTTAAGAAATGATATTTTAAATGAATATCAACATTGATAATTACGCCCCTCATAACATTGCTTTGACTTTGGGAAATATTAAAATAATCTTTTAATGAGGGCGCCACCCTCAAAGCCCCCTTTTTAAAACATCTTTAAGTCATTAATCTAGGCCCAAGGTCAACATCAAAATATAGTATTTAAACGTGCCTTTTTAATTAAATGACTTAGCTTATCCCTCCGGAGGTGCCCTGAAGCCAAGACTGAGCCAAACATCTTACCAAACTGAAGCAAGAAGTTAACCGAGTTGAACTCATCTGGAAAGCTGCCAAAAATAGAATTTACTAAAAATAGTAAATTCCCAAAAAGTGCTCTGAATGCCGAGATGAACATACCACTGCGAAGCCCTCTGAAAACCCAGAATGAATCCGCCATTGAATCCACCATCTCTGAGCAATGACCTCCTCAAAAATAGGAAACCCTAATTTTACCTTCCGACTAGCCTTCGGGTTTCCAGAAAAAAGGCCAACGGTCACATGAACGATCAGGTTTGAGAAGGGAACATTACAGAAGCCATAATTCTAATGTAAAATTTCACTCTCAGCACTGGCCATTTCATCAAACAGTTTGCCTTTGTATTGCTGACAGCTGGTCTGAGATGTTTGGTTTGATTTTCTCCTTGATCAATGATGACGAAATTGCATAAAGGTTTCAACTCAACAATGCCAATGCGTTACCAATGAAAGATGTGATGCAACAGTGAATTTCTTGAATTTATTATGACTGAGAATGCTAGAAATCATCATCTACAGCTAAGAGCATTTTCACAAACACTTTGCAAATGGACTCCCAAATAGTCTTACTAACTTGCCAATTGATTACAATGAAAGCAAGATATCATGCAAGACTCAGGTACAATGATTAAGCAATTCAACAAACACTTGCAAGCAAACTTCCAAACTTCAATTCGAATTGAAATAAGACCCTGAAATTGTCGATCCCTTCAATATCAAAATTGCTCCTGCTTGTATGACAGTAAATATGTATTGCAGTCAAGACCTCCAACTGATTACCAAAATACATGCCTGATTTATGATGCTAGACTGGAATAAATATAACATCAAGACAACACCATCGACTTACCTCTAAATGTGTCACTTTTTTGTAGCGCCCAGATTTATCAGTATTAAATTCCCTTGTATGACGCTTGGCAATTGCTTTTCCAGCTAGGACCAATTCGTCAGAAGTCTTGGATAATCCACTCTGTCTTATATGATTCTCCTTTCAAACTCTACCAAAGTCCACGATTTGCCTTTGAACGACTTGATTCTTGAGACTCGATCCTTCTCAGCTGAGATGGCAATTTGATCAATAGAACCTTGATCATAAAAAATCCTTCAATTTGAAGAGAAATCGTACTCTTTTTGAAGCAGGACCCGATTCCTTTTATGTCAGAACCTTGGTGGTTCTCTGATTTCAAACCCTAATTGTCTTTTGAAGATTTTTGATTTTTTGAGGTTTTCACAGGCAAATGAAAAAAATTGCGATTTCTCCAGAAATGCTGAATAAATTCATAAAAAATAAATAGCATCCGAAAAAGCTTTGAAAATGCTCAGGAAAGATAGGCGCACCAATTTATTTCATTTCCAGACAGTTTACAAATGGCAAATACAATATATGAAAGGAATATGAATTTATTAAATTAAAAAACCTGATTTTCTTCTTTTAATGGCGGCTGCAGCAGATTAAAGAAGGTACGGCCAGAAATAAGAAGGCTTCTTCAGCTCACAAAGACATAAAAAAAACAACCATAAACACGTAAAGAACCTGATCATCTTTATTCGCAGCAAATGGTACTCAGCTGATAATAAATGGCTGTGAAGAGCACAAATTCGTACACATAACAAGCAGCTAAAAACAGCAGATGATAATCTTTAATATTCTTCAATGAAACCCTTCAATACTTGCAAATATCTTCAGTCTTTATGCTCAAATACTGTACCAAACACTATTCCCGTGCACTGTAGCATTTCACTATTCACGGATCACTGTAGCGCGGCACTGTAGCGAAGCACTGTAGCGCGGTACTGTAGCGTTACTGTTCACGTTACTGTAGCAGCAAATCAATAACTTTGATTTTCTCTTCTCCAATGATGTTTATTTCAACAAACTAAATCTGCTCTTCAAACCCTTGATGATTCTCCTTCAATAAGCACAAATTCGACTTCTGTATGAAGCCAACTAGATGAGCAATCTTAAGCTGATCTTTCACAACTTCAGAAAGCTAGACTAAGAAGAGGTATCGTTCTCCAAAGCCTGGAATGACTGAAATCTGCAGAAACCCTTGTTTCTCCAACTCCAGTAGTTCTCAGAGAGAAAAGACAAATTAGAATAACATTTCATAATGGTTCGATTTGTCTTGACTGCAAAATATATACTCTCTTCAATAAAATTCGACCCAATGCTCTTTTAATTAATCATTTAAATTAAATGATTAAATTCGTCTTTTAAGACTTAGGAGAAATCAATTTAATAATTGGCACTTATTTTAATGAATAATAAATATTCATTAAATCAAAAATTAATACTTTATTATAAAGTATAATAAATACTTTATAACAGGCCAAATTAATTAAATAATTTAATATTTCAATAAAGTGACTTTAACATAAAGTCAAATTATTAAATATTTAATAACTCATTAAATACTCCTTATTTCTCCGTCAAATCAACCAACTGCTGAACTGGGTCGAATCTGAGCTGAATAACTGCGCCAGGTGCCTTGCCCGAAATAGCAGCTTTCGCCTGACCTAACTTTCTAAAAATAGAAAGTTCCTGAAAAAGCTCCCTGGAAGATTCTGCGAAGGCCCAACCTGCCACAACTGCGAAACTGGAGCTACCAAACACTGAGTAACTGCCTCCGATGATCCTCTGCACACCCTGTCAGCCTACGAGGATCGAAATTATAGGCTAACTCCTCGACAAACAGTGTCAGCTAAAACGGGGACATGACATTTTATTAAAGCCAAATAACTATTTTGTCTTATCCGTCTTCTTGTCCTTTAGCGAGCCTTATTGATGCCTCCAATAGCTGAGTCGGCCTCAAGCTAAGACCAAACATATCAATGATTGATCTCCAGCGGCTTTATTTTTATTTAGATTCCAAGCACCTCCCGATAATACCCAGGCGCCAATCTCCAATTTATCTTCTTTATTTAAACCTCCAGCTTGATGCTAATTTGTCTCTTTCTGTCCAAGCAAAGCTACGATTTTATTAAAAAATTAATCCCGACTTATGATATCATGCTTCCTGAGTCCCTATGCAATGACGGCTTCATTAAATAATTATCTTCATCAAAGTTTCACTTTCCTTTGTGGCACGATTTGTGATCTGGAAATTGTCTTTTTTCAAAATTTGTTTTATCTGAACATTCTGTCCTCACGTCTTCTCCTGTAGATGTCTTTCCTGCAAAAAACGTCAGCTCCAATAGAAATTGATTTAATATTAAGCCCTTTAATATCTAACGCCCCTCTAAATTATTTTTAATTCCTTTTGAAGATGACAATACCACGAAGCTGCTTTTGACTCTTCTTTTGAGAGCGACTCTCTTATTTGTCCCATTCGCTGAATGAGAAGCTCCTTGTCTTATTCGGTTTCCTCTTTTCTGATGCTTCAAGATTAATCGAATCCTCTAGGAACCCGAAACTCCAATAAATTGAAACCCTTCAAATCAAAATATCTATAAATATTAATCAAGCCAACATATAGCGAAATGTCCAGCAACAGATATTCTTAGCAATATTTATTTATTTCCCAAATATTTCTCCAGATTTGGAAAAACCTCAAATTCTCAGAATTTTCTAATTGTAACTAAAAACCCTTAATATTCTGAAACTTTTTTTTTTGCAAACCAACACAGGATGGTAGGATTGAAGCTCTGATACCACTGTAGGAGACCTGCTTTTCTCTACTTCTGATTTTTTATGCTGAATGATGAGGGTTTGTAATTTTTCGTATTTTCTCACAGATTGCCAGACAAGAAATCAAATTCAAGAAATGTAAACATAAACCCTACTGCAGCGATGCAATTAATTTATTGATTTTTTTTCAAAGCTTTTACAAATATGTGCATACCCGGAAATATAATCTCCTGTAGATCTGAAGCAATAAATCTGATGAAGCATAGACTTGACTTCTGGATGAAGCCAACAGTGAGCACCTTCAGCTGATATTCCACAACCTCAAAATGCTGATACAATGGAGAGTTTTCGTTCTCCAAAGCCGATACGCTGGCAGAAACCCTTGGGCTCCCTTCCCCAAATGCCAATGAGAAATTATCAACTAATATCAAATAATCAATTCTGAATAAAATGCCCAAATGAACCCCCTTAAGATTCTTTTATACTTTTCCTGGAGGCACTTATACACTTTTCTTACCAATGTGGGATTAAAAGATAAATAGGCCAATCCCCTCCAATTTGTCCTTTTAAATCATTTTAAAATAATATATTATTTGCACTTTGGAATATTAAAATGTCCTTGAAATTGGCAACCAAGTAATTAATTAAAATGGCCCCCTTTTTAATGATGAATGGACCCTCAAGTCATAAAGTGCAAATATAATATTAAAATATTAATTATTATTAAAGTCACCTTTAATAATAATTAAACGTTATAACTTAGGCAAAACTCCTTATTTCACCAACTCAATTGAATTTGGGAATCGACACTGCCAACATGTGAACTCTAGGTGCCCTGCTATAAATAGAATTGCTTGCCGGCTGACTTACTATACATAGTAAGTACGTGAAACTGAATCAACTGAAGGCTGCTTGAACCCACCCAATTTGCTGAAGTAGAGATTCCTCTGATCACCACCAAAAGAGACCCTCTAACTAGACATATTAGCCTACGAGGGCCAGGAATAGGCTAAAACCACTGAACTCTGATGCTCGCAAAATCGGGGACATTACAAGCGCTCACTGAATAAGTGTTTGAGTTTCTTTTACTTCTCATGTTATACACGTTGAATAAGCAGAATTTGTTTCTTTTGATTAGTGGCTTGCCACCAAGTGCTCTCCTGTTTTGTTGTAATTCCTACTAAATAAGCAGATGGTTTCATTTCATGCACTTGGGTTTACATACTTATCCCATTGAAGAAGTAGTTTTATTTTAGAAGCTCAATACTGTAAGCCTTACCACCGTATTCTCTCACCTTGCCCACATTGGGATCTGGGTGATCAGAAAGTGTAAGGTATTTGCTTTTAGTTAGTTCATGTATCACTCAACCCACTAAAAAGGTGGATGAATTTTAGTTAATGCAATGCTCACCTTACCACCATATGCTTTCACCTTGCGCGCATCAGGATCTGGGTGATCAGAAAGTGGAGGGTTGCTTATTTCATTTGTTTATCATTATTAGTGTGCTAACACTAACAGGTGAAATGTGGAAAAATATTATGGTGGATATTACAGTCTAATTTTATTAAAATGCCTTGTAAAAAGCAGTTGTTGAAAACCTTATCAGGTGACTCAAAATGAAGGACGCCCCTAGCCAACAGGGGCGCTTTTGTCTTGATAAGCATTGATTTTCCCTCCATTTTGCATGCTCTAACGATCAATACTTGTTGTCGTTTGATGTGTCTCGTAGGTTGGCGAATAGGTTCGTTGCAAGGCTAAACTGATGTCGGGGAGATCACCTGAAGAAAAATTTATTTAAAAGTGACACTTAAATCATCTTGTTCAAGGGTGCCCCTGGTCAGCAGGGGTGCTTTTTCCCATGCTTGATTGCCATTTTTTATAGTACTTGCTTGCAACATCTCCTAACTTCGCTTACAATTGTCGGTGATCGATGAATCAAGTGACCTTGCTTGACGATGTGCCCGAGAGCCAGAAGAAACACGAAGGAGATGATTGCTTTGGTGAAAGTTGATGACTGTCTTTGACCCTTTGAATTCAAGGGCGCCCTTGGCCAGCAGAGTTGCGTTTACGTGCAGTTTCATCATTTCCTTTGAAAATCTTCATCTCTTCACGTCTCACGTTCACCGTGTAGCTTGGCTGATTCAAACGTTGTCGTTAATGATGCAGATGCATGCATCTTAGCAATCAACTTCACCATGTTGTGTGTACGGATGTTGGAAAAATGACTAAGGCATTTGATTGCATAGCCTCCTCTTGGTAGCAAGGTGTGCATTCTCTAGACTTAGCCAATTTTCACCATTTTTCAGTTTTGAAAATCCCCTCCATTGCAGAGCATCTTGTCGAGCGTTTTCGCCATGGATTTTTCGTTGAAGCTTTTGAGCTTAGATTTTACCACCTGGTATTGGCCATTTTGCCATTAATGGTTGCGGAGGTCCCAACTTTCTTCTTGAAAAATGAAAATAAACCCACCAGAGTAAAACAAACTTTTTGATGATTTTGACTTGACCAATGTGATTATGAAAGCAGATTATCCTATCAAAATCATTTTCAACTAATTCTAGAAAGGTCCTATTTTTAGGGGTTTTCCTAAAAACAGGGTTTGAAACCCTAATTTTCAAATTTTCAGAAATTTGCAATTATCTTCCTCGATAGAAACCCACAAAAAGCCTATGTTTCGTTTGACCTAAAACATACTTTTGACAACAATTTTACATGATTTAGATCATTTTAAAAAAAAATTCTCATTGAAGCAAAAATTTATTTTGGGTACAACAGATTTTAAGAGAACAAAGATATAGTAATGCCTATGGAGAAAGTCTTAAGTTCTACTACTATATGAGAAGCATTCATTTTTGTTAGCGTACGTTTATGAGTAGTAATGTTGTGTTAATCCTCACACTGCCACTACTGTATTTTTGGGAGTAACATAGACTTAGATAACGAGCTCTTGTGCTTGTGATCTACCTGCAAATGTATTTGTTATTTATTTTTCTATTGGTTCTACAATCAGCTTGATAACTTTTCTGTTACCCTGAATTATGTTTATTCTACTACAGCTTTATTGGTAGGCGACTTTGAAACTTAATGTTTCTTTTGTTGTCTCCCAAGCAACCCCAAGTCAGTGTAGTTATCTGCAAAGAGGACTTATTGAACAAAATGTTGGGCAACCAATTGAGAGTTTGATCACAATGCATGCAGCCAAGAAAGAGGGACTGCCCCATAGAGGAAGCTCCTTTGGAATATTGCATTCAGAAAAACAGGACAAGAAGTTGTAAAGCTACAAGTGAAATTGGGGGTAGTGGAAAACAGTTTTTACTTAAACAAGCATAGTGGATAAACTTGTGCGTTTGGAAAATGAATTCACTTAGAAAGGAGGATTTTTGGAAAATGTTCACTTAATGAGAGAGGCAACAAAGTGTATATAGGATTAACCCCCTCCATACAAGGGAAATCTTAATATGGAGGAGTGATTAAACCCCTTTTTGTATGAGGAAAGATTTTCTTTCAGAGAAAATATAAGAGGTATTGAATGACTGCTCATAAGCAGAGAGTAGGGTTATTTCTGTTGTAAAGAAAATTCCTTGAAGCTACATAACAATTAGTCAGTTCGAAGGCGTTATGATGCATAACAAAAAAGAGTTGGCGTCCCAAAGTCTAAAAGAAAATATTGAGGTTAGGGCTTGTTAGTAAGATAGTAACAGCTATTTGGTTCAAGTTGGGAAACAAAGTTGCAGCAAGTCTGTTCTTTTTAGTAAATATAGTGTGCATTTTAAAGAATAAGAAAAAAAATCTGTAGCGAAGGGAAAATTTTAGGCTAAAACCTTCTGTTAAGGCTGGGAGCAAAACTACAAAAGTCTGCTGCTTGTTTGGAAAAAAATAATCAAATGCATTTGGAAGGTAAAATTCTTCGAGCCAAAAGTTGTATACATTATTTTTCAAAGGAAAAATGGTTTTGAATTTTCATACATTAGTTTTCAAAGGAATGAAAATGGTTTTGAATTTTCATTGCATTGTGGAAGAGTAATGACAAGGAAATTCAATACTTTTATATGATGAAACCAATTGGTTTTTGAAATACAAATGCTATTTATGCTACTTTAACTTCCTGACATTTCCCATGATCTAGGATGAGAGGCTTCCAAGAAAACTGAATGCAACAGCTGCATTTACCACTGATTTACTTATGATATACTTAGTTTTTGTTTCTTAATTTCTTCATGGATTGGTAAAAGATTCTATTTTAATTCAAATTCTATCATTGGAATTGCATGGTCTGAATAGTCTTATTTCTTATGTTTTCCTGCTATAATCAAAATTTCCTCGATTAATTCCTTTATACTACACAGGGATGCCTGTTTTACTTTAATGCTTGCATTTTGTCCAATATTTTATTTCTTTCATGTGCATTTTTCAGGTTATATTCAGCAATGGTTTTAAGGAATCTTTTACCAAGTTAAAGGGTTTACATGTGCGGCAGCAGATAATGAACACAATACTGAAATTGGCTAATGGTTGGCGACGCAATTGGAAACATGCTGGTTCTGCTCAGAAAAGCCTTATAAATGAATATGCAACCTCAGGATTATATCTAGTGTGGACAATTGATGTTGAACGACAAGAGGAAGTATTGCAAGTGTTAAAAATATGGAATATTCTTAGCCTTGTAGAAGTTTCTAGGCTTAGGAGAGACTTGGAACTTCTTTTTGAAACATATACTCCACAGTACATTGAGCGTTGCAAAGCAAAGCTTTTGGATAAGTATGTTCTATCTTCCTGCCAAACCCTGGTTTTTCAAACACTATTTTTTGTCTATATATTTTATTTTAATGTTTTTGAGGACTGTTGATTGAGAAAATAAAATTGGCTACAGCCTACAACACTATTTCCTTAGTTGTGGTAGATAGTGTCTTTTGTGGAAACCCTTAAAAATAAGTGCAAATTCCAAGATAAAGTTTATCTAAATGAAAGTTTACACTAGTATTTATGTTTTTGAGGCATTATTCTAAATAAAGTTAAAAGAATGAATAATTATTGTAGCTTGTCTTTACTTGCAAAAGAAAATAAGGGTGAGAAACTTTGAACTTATTTATCAGATTTGGCCACTTTATCCAAGTCAGCATAACTGAAGGTTATATTGTTCCAGGAATGCAAAAACAGTACTACCAATGCGATGGAAGTATGATCGTAGATTTGTTTGGTATAGGCATTTCCAGCAATTAGAAAAGTTTAAGACTCTGCATTCTGAATCTTGTGAAAAGAAAGCCATTACATCAGAGCATGCCAAAGTCGAAGAAAGTATATTGCTGATGAAGTTCTATTCTTTGTCTTCTGGCCTTGCAAATCAATTGCTAACAGCCAAAGATGGATCAGAGATTAATCTTCAGTTTGAGGTAAATGATGAAGAATCACGAATAATCAGGTATGCAAGAAGTTCATTTATTCTTGGCCGCTCCGGTACACGAAAAACAACTGTGCTTACAACCAGGCTTCTTCGGACAGAACAGCAATTCGATCTTGCTAATCATGGGCTCTCTTGGGAGAAGCAGAATGCAGTAGAAAGCACAATTGGGAGAGAAGATTTGCAACAAGAATATATTAACTCAAGGGGTCTTCGCCAAATGTTTGTCACTGTTAGTGCAAGGCTTTGTTCAGCAATTAGTAATCAAATTCTTCACATTGACAAGTAAGTTATAATAGCAATATATTCATTTTCAAACAGAGCGATGAGAAATTTCATAATGTGTGCATTATTAAATGGCTAATCATAAACATGTGAAATACATTCCTTTCAATTATGGTACTCAAAATTTTTTATAAATGGTTGCTAATGTTTTTCTTTCCTTTGGTTTGAGATTTAGAATTTGGGTCAATTGTTTTAAGAGTCAAACTTGGCAACTCATGCACAACAGATCCCAGCTTTGCACTGTAAATCCTCGATATATTAAACAAGATGAAGAGAAGTCGAATACCTTAGAGCAGAAAAGATTGGTAGATGGAGATGAAATGGAGAAAATTATATAGTAGTGACACCAATTTTAACATGCATATACAAAAACTTGCCAAAAAAGATGAGAAAACTAAAGAGGAGCTGGTACCATTGCCACCCCTTGAACTTTATTTAACACCTTGAAAAAAGATGGGAACATAAACAAGCTGAAGATCTATAGATTACTGTTGTACAGAATCATACTCAATTTGTCAACATAAAGAGCTAAATTGTAAGAACCCTGATGGTTCTAACCACTGAAATTTGATGTTGAAAGATGAGGGTTTGTTTGCTTTTGATGGTTTGTGATATTTTGAGGTTTTTTGACAATATATGCTTTTTTCTATTTTTAATAAAATAATGCCAGGCCAGAAAAATGCATAAGGAAATAGACAAATCACTGAAGCAACTGAGCTATAGGAAGGCTGCAACTTGTTTTTGTTAATCATAGAATAATTACATAAGCTTTTTAAGAACCTTGCATACCTGAAAAAGCAATAGGAAGCCTTTATAGAATTCTGAAATTTATAGCAGCAGCTGGTAAAAGTACGGCCTGCCTCCTGGATGAGTTTCTCCGCCTCAAAACAGCATGAATATGCCTCCTCTAACCTAGACGCCACCAATAAGAAGGATTTGAGCTCAAGAAATAAGGCGTTTTGGCTTCAAGAAGAACACGCCTAGGGCAATAAGGTACGGCCTGGTAGAAGCAGCAGCTGTACGGCTCTAGGAATGTGTGCCAAGCAATTATTAAATGAAGCTCGAATGGTATTTTCCTTTCACCTTGAATCATTTTCAACCATTGATGAATCCTTCTCTTGTTAGCACAAACTGGACCCTTGAATGAAGCCCACAGTCAAGCAATAATTCAGCTGATAGTTTCACAACCTCAAAATTGCACAAGCACTGAAGAGTTTTCGTTCCCCAATGCTGAAATGCTCTGGAATTGTAGAAACCCTGGGTTTCTCTCCTCCACAAGCCAAAGGGTTAAAGAAATGAAATTATCAAATGCTCCAAGAGTGAGTCAACCCTTCTTTGGCTTGACTTATATACTTTCTTCAAAAGGTGTGATTCCCTCCTTTTGCCTTTTAAATCATTTTAAATAATTTAATGTTTGCACTTTAGTCATATTAAATAATTTCCTTGAAGTTGGTGCCTAGCTATTAATTATACAATGGCTCCCTTTTTAATGACTAATGATCGCTCGAGTCATAAAGTGAAATTATAATGTTATAATTTAACTTTATAATATTAATTATTATTAAAGTTACCTTCAATAATAACATAGTTCCAGGGGGACGTGTTCCCCCCAAAAAAGTAGACGAACACGAGACAAGGACGTTTCCGAGACACAAGGACACCTAGGAAAGGCGTCTCTGAGTCTTTTGGACCCCTCCGAGTCTCCAACGTCCCCCATAAAAAAATGTTTTAAAAAAATGATTTTGTTTTTTTTAAATTTAAAAAACAAAGAAAGTTAAATTTAAATTTTAAAATTTTAATATTATTTTGTTACCCTAATGAGTCAACTTAAGTCGAAGTCTACTATAGTCTACATTGAAAATTTTCATTTTATTTTACTTTTCATTTTCTTCCCGTGCATGCATATAGTCTGAGACTTAAACGACTCAAAGATAGTGGATTTGTGAGAGTCAGAGGCTACTGCTGTGCTTTCACGTTTTCAGATTTTCTGATTTCATAACTTCTGGGTAGAATACTGAACATGTCTGCAAAATGTGTGTTGTACCCAAACCAAATTTTTTGCATCATTAAGGCATTTTGTTTAAAAGAATCTAAACCTTGCTAAATGATGTCAAAATATAGTTTTTGGGCAAATCAAATATGGACTTTGGTCAGTGTCATGTCAATCGTCAGCAGCAGTTGGTGAGTACTTGGAGCTCAAAACCTGAACCTGAGACTCAGAACGAGACATGTGATGATAGAGAAGCACTTCACGATGAAATTATGCTCCTACATGGTCATTTCAGTGGCTAGAACGAGGATTACAGAGACCAAACAAATGAAGGTTTTAGCAAAAGCCAGATTTGAGCCCCTGTAGCCCAGGGGCGCCCTTCTCCTTGAAGGCCCTTCTCCTTGGGGCGCCCTTCGCAACGCACCAGTCAGCCAGTCAATCCGACATTCTGAGTGATCGTGGTAGAGATTCTACCAGACACGTAAATCAGAGGGTGGAGAAATGTAGTGTTTCACTTGTACCTTTGTAGGCCAGGGGAGCCTAGCCTTTAGGCCTATCAAATGGGGTTTTTAGCTTTCAAAGTCTTCACGAGACTTGTGAGGAATTACTCTAGCTATCCAATGAGCCCCGTCAGCCTCTGGGATTTGGCAAACACTCGTACTTGCGAGGTGTTTGTAGAACACTGAAAAAGTGAAGATGTTCGGAAAATGGGAAAGTATAGAGCCTATATTTCATCTGAGAAGAGGCTATCTTCTCTTTGAGGTCTCAGAGGCAGTTTTCTTGCTTTGTCGCCGCCAGAGACATCTCTCGTAAGTTGTTCTAGCTACGCAATGAGATAGACGATGCGCGAATCGGAGCACACTAGCTCTCGGTGTCAAGGGCTGAAATAGGCTATCTGGTTGAAAGTTGTTCTTTTGCCAAAAAAGTGATTGAGCCTTCAGAGGCCAGGGGCGCCCTTCTTTTTGAGGGCCCAGATGCAGTCCTCTAGTACCATAGATACAGTCATTGGATGTAGAATGCTTCCAGTCACGCAGTGAGCCTACCATCCAGTCAACAGGGTTCATCGTCAGCGGTAGTTTAAAGTGTCAGATGGTGGAACAAAGAAATGACTAAGTTTGGAGATGTAGCATCAATTTAATCAAAGGTGCCTAATTTTTTGAGGTGTCAAACGTTGATTTTAGCAGTTGCAGCTCCAAACAGACATTTCATCTTTGATATGCAGGCTTCGCGATGGATATCTCAGCTTGGTCATAGCCTCACTCGGTCATCCAGAAATCAGTGTTGAATATGGTCAACTGTAACTTTGCAGTCAGCTATAAAATAGGAAGTTAGTGAAAAATCTCATAACTCTTGCAAATGGACGCTTAGAAGGTCAAATAAGGACTTTTTGGAATTAGTGAGATACGTTGAGTGCATCCAGATGTTGAGCTTTTGCTAACTAATTAAAATAATATTTAATGTTAAAGCTTTTGCATGCAAGGCTTTAAAATGGCGATTTTCCTCAATATTTAATTATTGGCAGCTTTTTAATATTTAATTTGCAATTTGCATATTAAAGCTAATTGAATATTTTATTATTATTTTGTAATCCGAGACTCCGATTCAGTATTAGTTCAACTAGAGGGGGTCCAATCAGATAATTGTTTTCAAAGTCAAGGTTTATTCTTGCAGTTGGTGCCACTAAGCAAAGAATTCTTCCATTTATTCAAGATGGCGTCCATTATTCTCTCACACAGTTGAAGACCAAAGCGTATTTTGTCAATTGTGTGGGAAAATTCCTCAACAATCAGTATTTGAAGGCACTTCAGAGATTTTTTTGTAGATTTCTTTGCAAGTACAAGTCCAAATTAGTTAGCAGACTTCAGACAAGATGGCGATTTTAGCATATGCAGAGCATTAAAACTTCTATCTTCTATCTTAAATTCTTCTATTTCTCGTCTTAATTTCTTTCGCATGTTCGAGAATTCAGCGACTTTTGACAAATTTGATCATCTGGGTTTGTTGTGCACGACTTCCTCTAGAAAACCCATGTGTTAGAATTTTTCAGGAAAATTTACTCCAGAGCAGCGATTCTCAAAGTTTTGATTTTCTCAACTAAAATTCCTTTCCATGGTGGAGGAAAAGTCGATATTTTTCAAATCCGACGTTATGGGTTGTCTTAGAATTATCTTCTGGACAAAACCCATATTTCAGATTTTCTTGGAAAAATTGCCCCCCGCAGCCCCTGCTGCCCTCAGTTGCTTTTTTTGGAAAATCTCTTGCATGTCAAGCTAAACGACATTTTTTCGCAATTTTGGCATTGTGGGTTGTCTTAGAATCATTTTTTGCACAAAACCCACGTTTCAGAATTGTTGGTGAAAATTGCCCTTTGACAAGCTATTTTTAGCCTCAATAGGTCACTTTTAGCTTTCTGGAGAAAGTTGTCAAAATATAGTCAAGTTCACAGTCAACAGGCGAGTTTTTCATAATGCTGTTCACGAAGGCTGAATTCAAGACCAAATTGGTCTTAATTCATGACTTCATTAGAAAAGCTGACACTGATTTGTATCAAGTGCATTCGGAGGGTTAACAGGCCTGGTCACTTAAGTCCATATGGTTGCATGCCTCGTATAGCTGATTGTTTTCCAAGGCCGGTTTAGAGGGTTGATATCGTTGGAATTTTGCGTGTGCAGTGAGTTTGTTTGCATTTCTCACAACCAGAGGGTTTGTAGTCAAACTTCGTAGTTTCATCATGCAACACTCTTCCATAGAGAAAAGCGTGTAAAGCGTGAGAAGCGTCAAGCTGTAGAAGAAACAGTGGCCAACACTTCAATTACAGAGCCGCTAGAGTTATCATTCAGTGAAGGGCTAGTTTGAGTGTGCAAAGATTTCCAAGATTGCTCAAGTTGTTGACAAGCAGTAAATTGACAGTTGAGACGTATAAGTGCTTTAGATGTTGATGCAGTCACCAACCTCGTGGAGAGGTTACTTGCTCAAGATGACGGCCACTAGACTTCAATTTCCACCTTTTAGGATAGACATTAGACAAAACAGTTAACTCAACGCTTCTTTCCGAGTTAACTCATTGTCCCACATCTCATGCATGTCTATTTTGGGATTATCTATGTTCACTTGGAGTTACATTTAGGGTTTTCATTAACTAATGGTAATGTTCCAGTTAACTTGCTTTCAATAAGGACATGCATGCTTGCACATTGTCCATTTTTAGATTAAATGTATCGGTTAACTGATGGTAGCTCTCCAGTTAACTGTACAGTTTGCTTTATTAGGGTTTAGCAATAAATCTTGCATGCATTGCAAGACTGTAGTTGACTCAAGATGATTTTAGGGTTCCCTACACCTTTCGATGTCTATAAATAAGAGCTTTCAGCTCATTTGTAAATAACTTTTGCACGCGATAGTAATATATGCTAAGCCAGATTTGCCTGTAATATTGCTATTCTATATCTGTTCACTTTGGTTGGATGATCATTGTCTTGTGTTTATAAGCTTATTTCATATCTACACCTCGGAAAGGTGTCGTCACCTCCTTGGGAATTTAGAATTAAGTCTTGTCATCTGTTGTTATTGTGTTAATGAGCTTATTTCATATCTACACCTCGGAAAGGTGTCGTCACCTCCTTGGGAATTTAGAATTAAGTCTTGTCATCTGTTGTTATTGTGTTAATGAGCTTATTTCATGTCTACACCTCAAAAAGGTTCCGTCACCTCCTTGGGAATTCAGAAGTAGAGTTCATCATTTGGTGTTGTGTAAGAGACCTGGTGTCTCTCAACCCCAGCTACTAACGGATATGCAAGTTTTTGTTTGTTTTGGCATTTTTTGTGGTTTTTACAGTATAATGAAATGGTGCGATTTTGCAAAAAAAATACTCTAAAATATATATAAAAAATTCAAGACTACAGATTTTGAAGCAAAAACACTCCTAGACTGATGGCGAATGCTTCTATTAATTTTCTGAATGAGTACAATGAAGAAACACTGACATGCAAGTAAAAAGGCAACAATTTTATTTTAAAAACCTGGCTTATTTGCAGCTGCCAGAATGAAGAATAAATGGTACGGCCAGCCTCAAATAAATGTCTCTTCAGCCTCGAAACTGATCCAGAATACCCTAGAGACCTAGGCGTCCCAAATGATGAAGGCAGAAGACAAAAAGGCAAGGCGTTTTTTCCTGTGGAGAAAAAGTACGACTTGTTGCTGCAAAAGTATGCCCTGAAACCAGCAAGTACAAATCCGTACGGCCTTGGGAAAAGTGCCAGATGAACACTGTAAATCGCCATTGAAGAAGAATCTCTTTCTGGAAGAAATCAATTCTACAAACCCCTGTCTGTAACTCACAAATATGCTCTGTATGACTTCTGAATGAAGCCACTCTGATTGCCAAGCTTCAACTGATCTTTCACAGCCTCAATATGTCTGATTCTAAAGAGTCGACATTCTCCAAAACTTGATTGCAAAAACCCTTGTTTCTCCAACTCCAAATGCTTTCAGAGAGAAAAGACAAAATTTGAATAATCAATCAATAATGAGTTCTATTTTGTCTTTGAGAAATAAATACCTCATCAAAGAAGTCGACCCTCTTAAAAAAGCAAGTTAAATGAGCATTAAATGATTAATAAAATTCTCCCCTCTTGACGTAGGCATTTTAATTAATAAATGGCGTCCCTTTTCAACATGAGTAATAAATACTCATAATAATAATACTACTCCTTTATTATAAAGTATTAAATACTTTATAATTCGCCATTAATAATTAATACTTTAATATTTCATTTAATTGACTTTATATTATAAAGTCAATTTAATAATCATTTAATAATTATCAAATGCTCCAATATTCTCCGTTTGCTCTTCAAACTGTCGAACTGGGTCGAAATTGAGATGGCCAGCTGAGCAAGGTGCCCTGCCAGAAATAGTAACCCTTGTTTGTCTGACTTACTATAAATAGTGAGTGCCCGAATATCATTCTGTAAGCCTCTACAAAGGCCCAAACTTGAATCAACTAATGGAGTAATAAAATATACCGAACCAATTTTTTCTGATTTTTGAATGCAATTACAACAACATACACCCGTTAGGGTTAGCACTTAAAAACTAAAGCGATGCAGAATTCAACTCTAACCAAGAATGCGCTAGATGACGGCGAGCATATAGTCAGAGGATCTCAATGCAATGCTGAAAGATTAACTCTAACTAAGAATGTGCCCGAGATGGAAGAACATATGGTCAGAGGATCCCTACCAACTACAAGTGCTGAAAGTAAACTCAACACCCAGAATGTGCTTTCAATCCTAGAGGGGGAATGGAGCTACCATAGGGCAGAGATGCTAAGAAACTACAATGCAAATCAACTGTAAATAGGCTGCAAACCGGCCTCTTCCACTTATTCAGTGGGTATTACAAAACATGATGAGAATGATGAGAAGAAATGCTGACAGTACTACTGTTCAGCTTACAATAATAAAGAGAATGCCTGCAAGAACAAGGATTAGAAGCTCTTCAATTGCTACAATAGTAAATGTGACCACCAAGCTTAGTAAGACTTCCTAACACCAAACCTTCACCAAAAATGCACTTTCCAAAATCTGATATGACAGAACAGCAACTTGAAATGCATAACCAGCAACCCTAGAATCCACTAAAATGCTCACAAATCACTCAATACTTGTCACAATGACATGAGACTTGATGCAAACGAATGCTAGGATGATGACAATGAAGACTAGACAAAGAAACAGCGAACAAATTGAAGTATTTTTTTTTCTAAACACTTGCCAGGCAGAACAGAATGGTACAGCCTCTAGAAATGTTCTACCAACAAGATAAAATCAGATTCTTCATTATAAATCACCAAAATTTGCACAAAAGGTCGCCCTACATAGAGAAAGAGATGGCAACAATACCCAAAATGATTTTTTTTGTATTTTTTGAAATATGAGCAAAAACAACTTTCAGCTACTTGAAGTCAGCAACTCCAAAAATTCACTAACATGCTCAAAATGGACTACAAATGCATAAAAACTTCTACAATGCAATCTCTTACAACAAAAACTCACTCAACTACAAACTAACTCTCCACTAGTTGCTATCTCTCAAGCAAGAAGTCGAGCCAAGGCTAGGAGACATACATTCCTCGAAGCAATCCGAATACCATTTCGGCAGCATAACATTACTCAAGTCATAAGATGAACAAATGAAGAGCTGAGGCTTGTATATATAGACTTGAGGAGAATCTTCTAGAAGCTTCAAGAAGGGTGCCCAATTTCAAATTTGACTTCAACTCATTTCCCTCCAAAGGTGTCGTCCTTTTTCACATAAGGTAATATTTCATTTTATAAACATTAATCTTTTTCCCTCAAGTGGGCATCCCACTTCTCCAACCTTTAATTTTTCCTTAAAATATAAATTAACCCCTGATGAGACATTTCACCCATAAAGTCCCCCGTTTTAAAACAACATAAAGTTGTAATGCTAGGCCAAGGGGTTATAATATTAAAATATAATATTATATTATGAAAATAACTTATCTCTCCAGAAAATGCATCCAAAGGCCAAAAATCAAATTACCAACTGAACTGGTTGAAGACGAGAGCCAACTGCACTGTAGCCAACAGGACCATTGCCAAAAATAGAATTTACTAAAAATAGTAAATTCATGAAGTTACTCAGATCACCAAATGAACTATACCACTGCGAAGCTCTTCGAAAACCCAAAAAGAATATGCAATCGAAAATCCCAAACTCGAAGATGCAAACCCTTGAATCTTCAAAAGAACCCACCAAGTAGCCGAAAACCCTAATTCTGTCTCTGACTAGCCGACAGCACACCGGGGATAGGCCATCAATCACTGAAAAGTGTAGTGCTAAAAATGGGGACATTATAGTCCGCCTTTCCCAAAATTGCTTGTCCTCAAGCAATGCCACCACAGCTCCATAGAATTTTAGAATTGATCAATACCGAAACAAGTATGATCCCAGGGTCCCATGTTTGTTTGAAGGAAGACCCACCATGCGGATGTTGCACTACTCTGATCACAACAAGGAAACCATAGTGCCCAAAACGTTCTGAGTCATCAATGTCAACAATGCCACTATCGATCAGAAACCTGGGCAACAGAGAAGATAGTCTACTCAACTCAAAATTGTAATCCTCAACATGCCTCCATAAGGTATCTAACACAACCATAATTGCAAATGTGACCTCTCCAAAACTTCTTGCAAAGAGGGAAGCAATCCTTTGCAAGAGTTTATCAAACTCTAACTCATGACTCCACATGAGTCTAGTATGCCTCCGCTGAATTATTTTGATGCAACCATGAAGATTTCTAAAAACTCTTACAGTTCCCACTCCAAGAGCCTCAGAATGGTGAATCAAAACATGTGAGAGTCTGCTATCTTGAACCAATATTGAGAGTAAATTGTCAAAGTTTATATCAGAAACCATCATAAGATGAATTTGGAGAGTAGGAAAGGTGTGAAGGAACAAACAATTGCTGCTGATCAAGGCTGGGATCAGCATAGTGCAATCTGATTCGAGTCCTACACAAAGGAAAACAACAACACCACTCAAATTCCCAAGTGTGAGCATGTGAGATGACCAACGAGCTACAAGGTGACACCTCCAAAGTGGCAGGAAAACAAACTAGATCAATGTCCAACTGAAAACTACCACCCCTTTGGCAAGAAGTGATGAACCAACTCTCCTGAATGAGAGTAACTCCCCATGTAAGGTGGCTGGTCTGCCTCCAACCAACAAACTTGTGTCTCAAAATCTGCCTTTGTCTTAGCCGAGGATCATTCTCAAGAGCAACCAATCGTTCATTTCTCCCACCCATACTCAAAATTCCTCTCCAATCCATTTGTTGATGAACAAACGAAACCATCAAGTGGCAGAAAAAGAAAGGAACAACATCAACAAATCTGGAAATTTGATCCTTATTCCTCCAATAGTCCTTTCCAAATGTAATAAGATCTATCAAGCCAATTTGAGGATCCCAAGCACGGATACCCAACTGAAAATGATTTTCAACACAATACAAGGTAATCTCAATGCATCCCCAAGTGCTAGTAAGGATCAATGTAATGTCCCCTTCTCAAACCTGATCTTTCTAGTGACCGTTGGCCTTTTTCTGGAAACCCGAAGGCTAGTCGGAAGGTAAAATTAGGGTTTCCTATTTTTAAGGATGTCTTTGCTCGAAGTTGGTAAATTTAATGGCGGATTCTTTCTGGGTTTTCAGAGAGCTTCGCAGTGGTATGTTCGTCTCGGCATTCTGAGCATCTTCAGGAATTTACTATTTTTAGTAAATTCTATTTTTGGCAGTTTAACAGTTAGGTTCAGCATGGTTGACTTCCTACTTCAGTTTGATCAGTTGGCTTGCTCATTGATGGCTTCGGGGCGTATTTGGAGAGATAAGTTGAGCTATCTTATTAAAGTCACGTTTTAATGTTATAATTTAACGTTGACCCCCCCTTAGCCTAGCTTATTCACTTTAAGTCTTTTTAAAAGGTGTTCTTTAAGGGTGGCGCTTCATTAAAGAGAATTAATTATATTTTTTATGAAGATTATTATAAGCTTAAAGTGGACGCCATTTTCAAGGAAAGATTAAATGATATTAAAAGATAAAGTGCTTGGAAAAGTGGGACGCCACCTGTGGAGGAATTAGGGTTTTGACTCTGGGAAAGAAGTTAGGGTTTCGAGAAGGTCAACCGAAACTTATAAAAGGAAGACTTTGAGCATCATTTCTGATCTTTGGTCTACAGTACTGTTATGCTGCCGGTTTGGCTCTGGGTTTGCTTCGAGGAATGAAGGCCTCCTAGCTCGGGCATCGCTTCTTGTTTGTAAGACAACAACTAGTGGTGATTTTTAGTCTAATTTGTGAGTTCCTTGAAATTTGTGCATTGTAATCAGCATTGTAATCCTTAGTTTCTGATTTCTGCATATTGGAGGTTTTACAAAATTGCATTGTAGTTACAGCAGATTTAGATTTTTATTCATATCTCAAAAAAGACAAAAAATATAGTTCTGGGTAGTGTCTCTTTTCATCAGTCTGTCAAGGGCGAACCATTAGCTAGAGATTCAGATTTTTTGAGCAAATTTTGGTATTTTTAGAGAGAGGTCGAATTTCTGCTAGAGCCGTACCATTGTGTTATGTCTTGGGATTCGTGCAAATTGAATCTGAAGTATTTTGATCAGTTTTAAGGGTCAGTCTTGGTCGCCTATGTCCTCTGAGTACATTGCATTTTACGGCATAACAATCGGATGCTTATTAAGGAAGTTATGAACATTTCTTTGAATTTGTATGTTGCTGGTTACTCATTTGTAAGTGCAGATCTGTGAAATCAGACTTATAAATCTGGTCTTTAAGTGAAGTTATTGTTTGGCAACCTTGAACAAGCCAAGAAGAAACATTTATTTGAGGTACTGTCAATCTCTCATATTCCTATGCTCGTGGCAGGCAAATGATTCTTATTTTGTAAACTAACAGTAGTACTGGCAGTCATTTTCAGTCTTGTTCACATCTGAGTTGTAATACTCTCTTTCATTATGAAATTGTTTTGTAATAGATAAATCTCCGCTGCATGGTAGCTACTCTCCCAATTTGGGTTAGCAAGCACATTCTGGGTGTTGAGTATTTCCCACTTTCAGCATTTCTTTTCAAGCATTGTACTTGTAACACTCCGCCATATGGTCGCCCCTCACTCCATTCTGGATTGGGTAGCACATACTTGGTGTCGAATTCCTTTTCAGTAATTAGAGTAGAACATCCTCTGACCATATGCTCGCCATCATCGGCGCCATTCTTGGTTAGAGTTACTGCGTAAGCAATTTGATTTAGATCCTCGACCAATGCTCACACCTTGCCCACATCGGGATCTGGTGTACATTACGGTTAGAGTTGTTTCCCGCGTTTTGGTTTATCTTCTAACCTTAGCGGGTGCATTGATTGTAATTTGAAATTTGTGAAAATCGAAAAAAATTGGCTCGGAATATTTCAGTGGTATCAGAGCCAAGATCTTGCCATCCTATGAACAATCAGTCTATGAGTGACAGAGAAAAGAGGTACAGTTCAAGGGAAGACAAGAAGGTTGGAAAGCAGTTCCAGCTTTATCAGGCTCCAGAGGTCAGACAGCTTCATAAGTCTTGAGGGCTCATTGGGAGTCTTCTCAGGAAACAGACATGGCAGAAGGTGAGAGGTAAGTGGGGGGTAACGAGAGGATTACCAACAACAGAGATGACAGTGGCAAAGGAAGAGAAAGATCAATGAGTCCCGAAAAGAGATTCAAAAGAAAGATGGATGCCTTGATGGACATGGTATCGCTTATGATGGGAAAGGTGGGACAGAACACCATTCCACAGAACAACACTGGGCATAGAGGAGAACACAGTGCTTCCAACCAGCATGATGGACATGCTGCTCAGCATACTTCAAACCACACTTATGTCTCATCCAGGCCCTTCAAACCCACCTTCGTGGCACCTGTTAACACTCAGCCAGATCCTGAAGAGAATGCTTCATTCGTGGAGTAGTTGAGACTTGGTCGTGCAGAGTATGATTCTTTACCTGTCGACATCAAAATGGATATGTCCTACAATGACTTCATGGATCATAAAAGGAAAAATAAAGGACAGGGTAGACAATATGATCAAAGAAGACCATCAACTCAAGGAGACTTGTATCAAGCTGTTAACAAGGTTATACTTCCACACTTTGACGGGAGTGATAACAGTTCAGCCCGAGCTTGGATACAGAAGCTGGATAACTATCTAGCTCTCAGACCCATGGTTGAAGAAGAGGCGGTCAAGTTTGCTACGCTACACCTTGATGGGGTGGCGCACGAGTGGTGGTACCATGGCCTAGTTACTTTGGGTCATGGGTCTATCACAACTTATGATGAGTTCACCACTAGGCTCATCGAGAGGTTTGAAAAGAAGGATCCTGAAATTCATTTCAGAGAACTTACACAATTGAGACAGTATGGCACAGTTGATGCCTACATTGCCGAGTTTCAGAGACTCTCAGTCATGGTGACTGGAATCACGGAGAGGAGATTGGTGATCCTTTTCAGTGAAGGTTTGACAGAACCACTCAGAGGTTGGATTAAGGCCTTTGATCCACCAACCTTGCAGGAGGCCATGAAGAAGGCAAGAAACATGGAGTGGGCTGCTCCTAAGGCAAAATTTCACTCCAATTCCCCCTTACAGAAGAGGGACAAAGGGAAAAGACCTCAGCATAGACCTCCTTTGAGACCTCAGCATAAGGAGTTCAAACATCATAATCCCCATGTCACAAGATTGGATCCTGAAACCCTGAATGAACTCAGAAGAAAAGGGTTGTGTTTCCGGTGTAGGGAAAAATGGTCTCAAGATCATGTTTTCCCTAAGGGAGTTAAATTCAATCAGATTGAATATTATTCTGCTGGTGAAAGTAGTTCTGATTTTTCCGACCAGCAATCTGATTTTGAAGAGAATGAAGTTGAAAGAGCTCCAGAAGAGTCCGGAGATGAGAAGGAAAGTGGAGGAGTCTTGGCTCAACTTTTGAGCTTCCAAAGAAACGAATCGTTCAAGGTTCATGGGATGATCAAAGGGCAGCGAATCGTTGCCTTGATCGACATTGGAGCAACACATAACTTCATTGATGGAGTTGTGGTAGCAAAGAAGGGGTTGCAAACAGAGGAGTTTGAAGGTTTCAAGGTTATGGTTGCCGATGGATTCCATATTTCTTGCACAAAGAAAATCTCGAACATGACCATGCAATTGGGAAACTACGAAGTCAAGGATGACTTCTATGTGGTTCACATTGGAGATACTGATGCCGTCCTAGGCATTCAATGGCTACGTTCTCTTTGGGAGATCTCCTTGAATCTGCAGACTATGGAGCTGAAGTTTCAATCCGATGGGAAGAAGATCGTTCTGAGAGGAATGTCCAATGGGGGCCCTCAAGTAGTGTCATTGAAAAGAATGGCAAGGCTGATCCATCACGATCAAGCTGAGTGGGTTGCAGAATGCATGATCCTTCCTGATAGTCTTGTTGAGACTAAACGTGATCATCCTCCTGATATCTAGTCTCTACTCACGAAGAAGAGCAAAGTATTTGCAGATTTTCTTCCTGGACCTCCACCTGAACGGGGTTCAGAACATATCATTGAGCTCAAGGAAGGAGCTAAACCGGTGATTACAACTCCATATCGGTACCCGAAGAGGCAAAAGGATGAGATTGAGAAGAATATTCAAGAACTCTTGGAGATGGGTTTCATTCGCCCAAGCAAGAGCCCCTTTGCATTTGCAGTGGTTCTCGTGAAGAAGGATGGTACCATGCACATGTGTGTGGACTATCGTGTTTTGAATCAAAGCACCATAAAAAACAGATACCCCATTCCCAAAATAGATGAGCTCATTGATGAGCTACATGGGGCCAAGTTCTTCTCGAAGATCGATTTGAGATCGGGTTACCATCAGATTCGAATGAGGGGATCTGATGTGGAGAAGACAACTTTCAGATGTCACTATGGCCATTTCGAATTCTTAGTCATGCCATTTGGGTTGACTAATGCTCCGGCTACCTTTCAGTCTTGCATGAACCGTGTTTTTCAGAATCAGTTAAGAAGGTTTGTGTTGATATTTTTTTATGACATTCTGATTTACAGTAAGACTTGGGAAGATCATCTCAAGCACTTGGAGGAAGTGCTTAGTATCTTGGAATCTGAGAGTTTGTTCGCAAAGGCATCTAAATGTGAATTTGGAATGGAGGAGTTATTGTACCTGGGCCACATAATCAGTGCTGAGGGGGTAAAAGTGGATCCTGAAAAGATCAAAGCAGTAGTGGAGTGGCCACCTCCTGAGAACTTGACTCAGTTGAAAGGTTTTTTGGGTCTTTGTGGGTTTTATCGGAGATTCGTAAAGGGGTATTCACAGAATGCTGCTCCTCTTACTGATCTCACCAAAAAGGGAGCCTTTTGTTGGTCAGAAAAGGCTCAAATTGTTTTTGACAAGTTCAAGAAGATCATGAGCTCGTGTCCGGTTTTGGCTATTCCGGATTTCTCCAAGCCTTTTGAGCTGCAGTGTGATGCATCAGGTGAAGGAGTTGGGGCTGTCCTGATGCAAGACAAACACCCTATTGTGTTTGAAAGCAGAAAATTGAGGGGTGTTGAAAGAACATACTCAATTTATGACAAGGAAATGCTTGCCATTATGCATGCATTAGCCAAGTTCAGGCAGTACTTGGTGGGAAACAAGTTCGTGGTCAAGACTGATCACAATAGCCTCAAACATTTTATGCATCAGAAGGACCTGAATGAGAGGCAACAAAAGTGGGTGAGTAAGCTCCAAGATTACGACTTTGACATTGAATATGTCAAAGGGAAAAATAATATTGTGGCAGATGCTCTATTCAGGAGACCCCATCTTAGCTCATTGTGTGAGCTTACTGCAGATTGGAGGGATATGTTGCTTGCTGATTATGCCAAAAATCAGTTTGCAACCAGCATTATTGAGGGTACTTTTCAGGATGAAAGGTACAAGGTGATTGAGGGATTGATACACTATAAGGGGAGAATCTTTCTGGTGGCTAATTCTAAGCTTAAGAAGAAGATTCTTTTGACATTTCATGATATTCCGGTTGCTGGTCACCAAGGATTTTTCAAGACATACAGGCAGATCCGAGAAAGGTTTTCTTGGAAAGGGTTGAAAGGAGAAGTACAACGCTATATTCAGGAGTGTCCTGTTTGTCAAATGAATAAGAATGAGCATACACTACCAGTGGGGTTGCTGCAACCACTTCCTATTCCCAATCAAAAATGGGAAAGCATCTCAATGGATTTCATCACAGGGTTGCCCAAGGCCCAAGGGAAGGATTGTATCTATGTGGTAGTGGATAGGCTAACCAAATTTGCTCACTTCTTCGCCATTACCAGTTCGTTTTCAGCAGCCCAAGTTGCAGATCTGTTTTTTCGTGAGGTGTTTAGGCTGCATGGTTTGCCAAAGAACATTGTGAGTGATAGGGACAGCAAGTTCCTAAGCACTTTTTGGCAAGAGGTCTTCAGAATGAGTGGTACGGTGCTCACTCCAAGCACTAGTTATCACCCCCAAACAGATGGACAAACTGAAATAGTGAACAAGTGGTTGGAAGGCTACTTGAGAAACTATGTGTCAGAACAGCAAAGGGCTTGGGTTAAGTGGCTGCACATTGGTGAATATTGTTATAATTCTTCATTTCATATGTCAATTAAGATGTCTCATTTCTTGGCTCTCTATGGGTATGAAGCATCTAGTTTTGCCGATTTGGTGTTTGGTGATAGCAAAGCACCTCAAGCCAAGGACTTGTTGCAACAAAGTCAAGACATTATGAAATCATTGAAGGATAATCTGCAGATTGCACAGAATCAGCAGAAGATGTATGCTGATCAGAGATGTGTTGAGCGTCCTTTTGAGGTTGGGGATATGGTTTATCTCCGATTGCAACCTTACAGACAGTCTACTCTCAAGAAGAGTGGAGTTGAGAAGCTCAAACCTCATTTCTATGGACCATTCAGGGTCATCAGAAAGGTTGGGGTAGTAGCTTATGAGTTAGAGCTACCTTCTGATAGCAGAGTACATAATGTCTTCCACGTGTCTCGCCTCAAGAAGGCACTTGGACATAATGTGGTTGCGTCATCACAGTTGCCGCCTTTGGATGAAGAAGGACAGTTGGTTCTAATTCCGGAGGAGATACTTGATTTCAGGGAACGTTCTTTGAGGAAAAGAACTATCAGAGAATACCTGGTGAAGTGGAAGAACCTGCCTATGGAGGATGCGACTTGGGAAAGTGATGAGATTCTGCAGCATCCTGGTTTGCGATTGCTTGAGGACAAGCAATCTTGGGGAGGGCGGACTGTAATGTCCTCTTCTCAAACCTGATCTTTCTAGTGACCGTTGGCCTTTTTCTGGAAACCCGAAGGCTAGTCGGAAGGTAAAATTAGGGTTTCCTATTTTTAAGGATGTCTTTGCTCGAAGTTGGTAAATTCAATGGCGGATTCTTTCTGGGTTTTCAGAGAGCTTCGCAGTGGTATGTTCGTCTCGGCATTCTAAGCATCTTCAGGAATTTATTATTTTTAGTAAATTCTATTTTTGGCAGTTTAACAGTTGGGTTCAGCATGGTTGACTTCCTACTTCAGTATGATCAGTTGGCTTGCTCATTGATGGCTTCGGGGCGTATTTGGAGAGATAAGTTGAGCTATCTTATTAAAGTCACATTTTAATGTTATAATTTAACGTTGACCCCCCCTTAGCCTAGCTTATTCACTTTAAGTCTTTTTAAAAGGTGTTATTTAAGGGTGGCGCTTCATTAAAGAGAATTAATTATATTTTTTTATGAAGATTATTATAAGCTTAAAGTGGACGCCATTTTCAAGGAAAGATTAAATGATATTAAAAGATAAAGTGCTTGGGAAAGTGGGACGCCACCTGTGGAGGAATTAGGGTTTTGACTCTGGGAAAGAAGTTAGGGTTTCGAGAAGGTCAACCGAAACTTATAAAAGGAAGACTTTGAGCATCATTTCTCATCTTTGGTCTACAGTACTGTTATGCTGCCGGTTTGGCTCTGGGTTTGCTTCGAGGAATGAAGGCCTCCTAGCTCGGGCATCACTTCTTGTTTGTAAGACAACAACTAGTGGTGATTTTTAGTCTAATTTGTGAGTTCCTTGAAATTTGTGCATTGTAATCAGCATTGTAATCCTGAGTTTCTGATTTCTGCATATTGGAGGTTTTACAAAATTGCATTGTAGTTACAGCAGATTTAGATTTTTATTCATATCTCAAAAAAGACAAAAAATATAGTTCTGGGTAGTGTCTCATTTCATCAGTCTGTCAAGGGCGAACCATTAGCTAGAGATTCAGATTTTTTTAGCAAAGTTTGGTATTTTTAGAGAGAGGTCGAATTTCTGCTGGAGTCGTACCATTGTGTTCTGTCTTGGGATTCGTGCAAATTGAATCTGAAGTATTTTGATCAGTTTTAAGGATCAGTCTTGGTCGCCTATGTCCTTTGAGTACATTGCATTTTACGGCATAACAATCGGATGCTTATTAAGGAAGTTATGAACATTTCTTTGAATTTGTATGTTGCTGGTTACTCATTTGTAAGTGCAGATCTGTGAAATCAGACTTATAAATCTGGTCTTTAAGTGAAGTTATTGTTTGGGAACCTTGAACAAGCCAAGAAGAAACATTTATCTGAGGTACTGTCAATCTCTCATATTCCTATGCTCGTGGCAGGCAAATGATTCTTATTTTGTAAACTAACAGTAGTACTGGCAGTCATTTTCAGTCTTGTTCACATCTGAGTTGTAATACTCTCTTTCATTATGAAATTGTTGTTTAATAGATAAATCTCCGCCCTATGGTAGCTACTCTCCCAATTTGGGTTAGCAAGCACATTCTGGGTGTTGAGTATTTCCCACTTTCAGCATTTCTTTTCAAGCATTGTACTTGTAACACTCTGCCATATGGTCGCCCCTCACTCCATTCTGGATTGGGTAGCACATATGTCATGTCCCCTTCTCAGTGACATCTCTCAGAGGACAGGATTGGCCTATCACACGACCCTCGTAGGCTGATTGATTGGATAGAGGGTCACTTCGGAGCTTGGCTCAGCTTCAGTTAGCAGAGATTGATCAGTGGTCTTTCGTTCTGGCTCAATCAGAGGCTTTTTGCAGAATTGCTATTTTTAGCAGTTCCTGGAAGGCAGTGTGGGACCCTTGCTATTTTTAGCAGTATGGCTTTGGCGGCATCCGGAATCACTTCAGAGTTCGTCAGCATCAGACGGAACAGGAAACGGATAAGTAACGGGAGAAATATTAATATTTAATTACATTGATTAAATATTAATTAATTAATGATTATAATATAAAGTTATAATTTAAAATTACAACTTAAGTGATTTGCCTTGAGGGCTGTGCCATCATTAAAGGGGGCCAGTTTGACATTTAATTTATGATTTAAATATTTGACGGAGAACTATGGAGAAATAAAATAATTAAAGAAAAGTCAAATATTAATTAAAACCCTATTCTTGAGGAAATCGCACTTTTCAGCATAAAGAGGATTTTGCCTTGGGTTTTGAGCAATTATGTGATTATTGGATTTTGAGAACTGATCAAATTGATCTGAGCACAGACTTTAGGGTTTGAACTAGACTTCCTTGGGGAACGAGCCATCTCCAGCGGAAAGCAATTCAGAGAGTGTGAAATATCACTTGATCTATTGCCAGCAGAGGTTTTCTCACACAGAGGAAATCATTGATCTTCAGAGTAAATTCATTTGCAGAGCTCTAGTCATATTCTTTCATTCAGAGATCATCTGTCAACCTGGGCGCATCATACCAGAGACTGAGACATTAATTGAGGAGGCCGTACAAATAATAACTGCTGCTGTACCTGGCCGTACCTGTACCAGGCCGTACTATTTGGTTTTGAGCCGTCTTTTGCTTGAAGGAAGAAACGCCTCTTTCCTTGGCTTCCTATCTTCTCCAGTGCAGGCGCCTACTAATTGAGCATCATCAGAGGGCATCATCCAGAGGGAGAGGTGCATTTATTGTACCAGCCGTACCAGATTTGTACCTTTCAGCTGTGACAGAAAATTACCAGGTTTTCTCAATAAAAATCATTCTTTTTACTTTGCATGCTTCAAAATCTTATTGTATTGTTTACAGTTGAGCAAGTAAAAGAGACGCCTTCATTCTAGCTTGCAATTTCCATAATTATTGTTCATCTAGCATTTTTAAGGAATTTATTATTATTTTCAAGAAGAGCCGTACCTTTCATTTATTGCATCAAAAACACAAAATTTGCAAAAAACCAAAACCCTTCAAAATAAAACTTAAAAACTCAAAGTAAGCAAAGGTCGTGGGGAAACTAGGGTTTCAAAGTTGGTATCGTGATTAAATCCCCGCCATCCAGGGTTTAGCCATCACATGCGTACCCGTGAGGAATTTGATACATGGCTGTGTATTATGAAGAATGCCAGCATCGCGTCTTGATTGAAAGGCACCTAGCTGGAAAGGCATGTTCGCAAATCATGGTCGGCAGAATAGCTGAGGCAGATTTATTATTACCGGAGCCGTGAGATCCCACAAAATAACCGGTGGATCGTGATGATGTCGGCGGGTCTTGCTTGCACTCGTGATATAATGCGCGGTGTCGCCTTAATACGACCGGAGGGTATTGGCAGCAGCCGGACAGGCACATGGGCAGGATGGCAATTCGAGGAGACCACCACATCAGGACGAGCGATAGAGTGGAGGCGTGGTCACTAGAGGCTCCCAGATCTGTGGTCACGATAGTCGAGCAGGGCCTACTAGGCCTACTTTCACGGTGACAGAGCCCTGTGAGGCTAGCACTGTGATGAGTGTAATCGCAGGGATTTGTTTGTCGACAACCCATGGCAGCTTAACCCAGGAGTGGGAGTTGATACCTCCCTCGCAATGTGAGAACTGACTTCTTTGACCGCTTTGTTGGCTACTGCAGGCGCAGAACACAATAGGGCTCGTCAGGATTGGAGACCCCGTCAGCAGAATAATGACCTCAAACATGCAACGAACAGGTTGAATCTGATAATGTTTGATGGCAGTGGGAAGATGACAGCTCAAGCTTGGATTAGCAAGCTTGATACATTCCTTACCTTGCGTCCGATGGCTGAGAGAGACGCTATTAGATACGCTACACTGCACCTCGAGGGAGTAGCTTACGACTGGTGGCACCACGGCATGGTGACTTTACAGCACGACAGGATCACTACCTACTAGGAGTTCGTGGATAGATTGGTTGAGAGGTTTGATCGGAAGGATCCGGAAACCTACTTCAGAGACTTAGCACAGTTGAGGCAGAGTGGCAGTCTCGAGGCATATATCAGTGATTTTCAGAGGCTATCCGTCATGGTTCCGAGCATATCAGAGAGGCGGTTGGTAGTTCTTTTCATGGAGGGTTTGACCGAGCCACTAAGAGGTTGGATCAAGGCCTTTGATCCTCCATCATTACAAGATGCGATGAAGAAAGCACGTAGCATGGAGTTCGCAGCCCCGTCGAATAAATTCAACTCCAGAGGTTCTTCATCATTCCGAGACAATAAGGGCTTTAATAAAAACAAGGAAAAATCTGATTATAACAAAGACAAAATCAGATTATAAAAACGATTCAAAAGGAAAATCAGCCTTCCCACCTTTGGATCGTGAGGCCCTGAATGACCTTCGCAGGAAGAAGCTTTGCTTCTACTGCAAGGGACCATATGATGCCAGTCACGATTGTCCTCTAAGACCTAAGGGCAAGGCAAATCGTGTGATGTGGGCATATTATGAGGACTCAGAATCAGAAAACTCCGAGCAGCCAGAGCATTCAGATGATTCAGAGTCAGAGGCTCCAGAGCCTAGAGCAAAGTCAGAGCCCGAGCTTCAGGTATAGGAGGCCCGTTTGTCTAGCATCCAGCAGGAGGGTTCTTTCAGGCTTCGTGGTGTATTAGCAGGACAGAGGGTCATTACCCTATTGGATACAGGAGCCACGCATAACTTTATAGATGCTAGATTCGTTGAGAAACGAGAACTCATTACTGAGGATTTCGAGGGCATCAGAGTCAAAGTGGCAGATGGATACACTTTGAGATGTGAGCGCATGATTAGAGATCTCCCTTTACACTTGAACAACTATGAGTTCAAGGCAGATTATTATGTTGTTAATATGGGAGACATTGATTTAGTCTTGGGAATGAAGTGGTTACACTCATTGGAGGTCATACTTCGTCTCAAGGACATGGAGATTCATTTTGAGGTCGATGGGAAGACACATATACTTAAGGCAATACGGGACAGCGACCTTAAAACAATTTCCTTCCGCCGAATGGAGCGGCTCATGCGTCATGACATGGTAGAGTGGGCTGCAGAGTGTCATCTAGCACCTTTACAGGAGGGACAGCAAAAGACAGAGTATCATCCGAACATTCAGCAGTTGAGAGTCAAGCATGACAAGGTGTTCAGTGATATTCCGCCAGGTAGACCTCCAGACAGAGGGATAGAGCACATCATTGAGCTCGAGGAGGGTGCGAAACCCGTCATGATAACTCCTTACAGGCATCCTAAAAGATTAAAGGATGAGATCGAGAAGACTATAAAGGAGTTACTTGCTATGGGTCACATTAGACCAAGCAAATCACCGTTCGCTTCTTCTGTTGTATTGATGAAGAAGAAGGATGGAACGTTGCGCATGTGCATTGATTACAGGGTCCTGAATAAGAGGACAATAAAGAACCGATACCCGATACCGAGGATAGATGAGCTTATTGATGAGCTTCATGGTGCCTGTTACTTCACAAAAATTGACTTACAGTCGTGTTGTGACCTTTTCACACATCGCCCCATCTAAAATGGGGACCCATAAATTTTTGCTCCGTTCTGGTCTTTTTGCTTTGGTTTTTGTCTTTCTCTCTCGTTCTGCTTCTTTTCCGCTTTCTGCTTTTCTGGGGACGCTCCCGTCAGCGAGCTTGAACGTAAGATTCGACCAAGTCTGGAATTAGGGTTTCACGTTTTTAGGTCATATTGAGATCAGATGGAGTTGGTTTGTCAGCTTTTGAGCCTAGCAGGGTTGTTACCATGTTTTCAGCAAGCAACCCCTAAATTTTCACTGAATTCTGCCATCTTTCTATTTTTAGTAAGTGTCAGTTTAGGGTTGATTTTCTTAAGATTTTCGCATTTTGGTAACTTCATTGCATTCCGAGCACTTCAGATTCACTTTTGGCAAATTTTGAGCAGAAACGGACAACTTGCTATTTTTAGCAGTTCTGCCTTCGGAGGCAATTTTCAGGGCTTAAACGCAGAGTTTTTCAATGCATGTCCGAAGATTCCTTCTGGGTTTTTCGAGACCTTCGCGACGATATGACATGCAAAGCAGGATGATGATTTTCGGCATTCGGCCTTCGGAGGCCGATATTAGGGTTCGCATGCAGACGTTTTCAACGCATGTCGGCATATTCTTTCTGGGTTTTCCAAGAGCTTCGTGACGATGTAACATGCAAATGGAGCTGACCACTTTTCAGAAACTTACTATTTTTAGCCAGTGCGTGCATGTTGAAGATTTTTCTGGGTTTTTCTGGGTTTTTCAAGATTTTTCGGGCAGTATGACATGCAAGATCACCCGACAGCCGGTTGATCACTTTTCGGGCCGCTTTCTATTTTTAGCAGGTATCACTTGGGCAGCAGCTCGACGCTTCAGAACTGCAAGCTGATCATCGTGCAACTGAGACGACGTCAAACGGAGCTCATCTGAACAACATGCACAAAATTAGGGTTTCGAGCTTCAGCGCTAAAAATGAGGAGTCAAAGGTCAGAATGTTCAAAACTGAAGTACCCACCATGATCAGCATCCTTTCGAGAGTACGTTGGCAAAATTTGAAGGCAATCAGAGAACTTGCTATTTTTAGTAAGATATTCTCGGCGCAGGCTATAAATAGAAAGTTGACCTCGGCGTCAGCATACATGGGCAAGTTCACCAACAACGGGCACACTGTCCAAATTTCAAAGCAAACAGAGCTAAGAAGGCCTCAGAAACCAACACTTACTATAAATAGTAAGTCACCTCAGCAGCAGCTATAATTGGCAGGTTGGCACTGAACCTCAGCAAGCACAGGTCAAACATGTGATGAAAAGTCCGTGGCGCAAATTCCAAAGCAAACAGAGTTACGGAGAATCAAGAATCTGATAAGTGCTATTTTTGGCAGGTTAATTAGGGTTTCCTAAAATCAAGGGTGGAACCCGACATTCACGAAGAATCAGCATCCAGTGACGATCACCATGTTTCAGGCATTCAACACGCAAATTTTGAAGACTTTCTGAGAAATTTCTATTTTTAGCAGGTTGCTTAAAATAGCAGGTACAAATAGACATTAGGCGCTGACAGAACAAGCTAGTCAAAATTCAGAGCAAAGTGAAAATCAGGCTTTCGGGAGTCAGGATTCAGTCGACAACGCAAGATTCAAGGAACTTTCTAAAAATAGAAAGTCAGGGTGAGTTAGGGTTGACCACAGAAAATCAACTCAAATCTGGCAACAGGCGTAAAATTGTGCTAAAATGGATAAAATTTTAATTCCGGCACTAAGGCTCACTTTGAAGGCTGAACAGAGGTGAAAAATTTTCTAAGTGTCGGAAACTTGACGGAGACCCTGCCAAATGCGCCCAAGGTCATGGAGGAAGTGAAAATTTTACCAAGGCATTAAAATTGAAACCTCCATGGGTCAAATGCGCCCCAGTTTGAAAGTTACTCAAAATCTTCTAAGTAGTTGAAGTTTGATGCCCCCCATGGCAAATGCGCCCAAACTTGAGGGAATGAATTGATGAAATTTCACTAAGGGCTTGAAATTGAGAGCTAAGGCCCCCATATGCGCCTTAAAGAAGAGGAAGCATTAAAATTCTTCTAAGGCACCAAAACTTGAAGGAGGCACTCCCAAATGCGCCCTGACTCATGAGAAGATCCATGAAATTCGTCTAAGTCTGGGAAATGGAAGTTCACCCTACTATTTGCGCCCAAGCTTGAAGAATTGAAATTTTTCCAAGTGTTCAAAAATGGAACCTCAAGGGTGGATTTGCGCCTGACTTTGAGAAGGAGAGGCTAGAGACTGGAAATTTGACTAAGGCAAATAAATTGAAACTCCAGAGTGCCAAATGCGCCTAGGGTCTATGAGGGTGATAAAACATGAAAATTTCACTAAGTCTGGAAAAGTGAACGTAGCCATGGCCAAATGCGCCCAAGAAGATTGGAATGGTGGAAATTTTTTCTAAGTGTTAAAATTCAGCAGAGACCCTCTCGTATGCGCCCATGACACAAAGCTAAGCAGAGACCCTCCCAAATGCGCCCAGTGTAAAAAAATGAAAGCTTGAAGTATGATTTGCGCCTTGGTGCTTGGTAGGCAAGATGCGCCTGGCATTAAAGTTGAAAATTGATGGTCTTGTTTGCGCCCAGAGAGAGGAGGGACTTAAAATTTCACTAAGGCGTTTGAAATGAAAGTTGGACCATCCATATGCGCCCATGTGCCAAACTGGAAGCTTGATAGCCCAAATGCGCTTCAAACTGGAAGTACGCCCCCATAAATGCGCCCCTCTTGACAAATTGAAAGTTGGATGTAGTAAATGCGCTCAAGGTTAAAATTGAAACCTCTGGGTCTCATATGCGCCTAGCTCAAAAATGGATACTTGGTATGATAAATGCGCCTTAAAGCTCAGAGGATGATTTGCGCCCAAGGCAAAAATGGATGCTTGCTAGGTCATATGCGCCCAAGAGTGAAAGCTAAAAATGACTAAGTTAAAACTTTGAGTAGAAGATACAAAATGCGCCTCAATCTGGAAGTACGCCCCCATAAATGCGCCCCTCTTGACAAATTGAAAGTTGGATGTAGTAAATGCGCTCAAGGTTAAAATTGAAACCTCTGGGTCTCATATGCGCCTAGCTCAAAAATGGATACTTGGTATGATAAATGCGCCTTAAAGCTCAGAGGATGATTTGCGCCCAAGGCAAAAATGGATGCTTGCTAGGTCATATGCGCCCAAGAGTGAAAGCTAAAAATGACTAAGTTAAAACTTTGAGTAGAAGATACAAAATGCGCCTCAATCTGGAAGTACGCCCCCATAAATGCGCCCCTCTTGACAAATTGAAAGTTGGATGTAGTAAATGCGCTCAAGGTTAAAATTGAAACCTCTGGGTCTCATATGCGCCTAGCTCAAAAATGGATACTTGGTATGATAAATGCGCCTTAAAGCTCAGAGGATGATTTGCGCCCAAGGCAAAAATGGATGCTTGCTAGGTCATATGCGCCCAAGAGTGAAAGCTAAAAATGACTAAGTTAAAACTTTGAGTAGAAGATACAAAATGCGCCTCAATCTGGAAGTACGCCCCCTCAAGTGCGCCCTTGATAAATCTAAAAAATGCGTGGAAGTTGAAAATTGTTAAGTATCAAAACTGAATGTAGGCCTGCTCAAATGCGCCTTGATGCTCCACCCTTCATATGCGCCCAGGGATGTGGTGAAAAACGTCTAAGTTCTTTTGAATTGGGAGTACTAACTATGATTTGCGCCTGGGGGTGTTGAAATTGAAACTTAGGCCTGCCATATGCGCTCATCTTGCAAAATAAAAAGCACGACCTAGCATATCCGCTTGAGCTTGTGAAGGTATTGAAAGCCAAAAATGGCTAAGTCACAAACTGGAAGTTAATGGACTCAAATGCGCCAGAGTTAGAAGTGAAAGCATCACATATCAAATGCGCCCCAAGGCACAAGATGAAATTAAAACCTCAACATGCAAAACGCGCCCAAAGCTTTGTATATCATATGCGCCCAGAGAGGAGAGGACATAAAAACGTCTAAGTCATTAAAAGTTGGAAGTTCCACCTATGATTTGCGCCTGGAGATGTTGAAATTGGAAGCTAGGTATGCCATTCGCGCCCCTCTCAAAGCTAGAACCTCCATATGCTATATGCGCCTTTAAGCTTAAAGACTCCATGCCCCAAATACGCCCAGCTTGAATAGAAAATTGATAAGTTTTTAAAGGGCGTTGAAACTAAAAATCACAGCCATCATATGCGCCTTGCCTTAAGAGTTTAAGTTGGGGAAAATCTGGTTAAACCAGCTGAAATGGAAGCACTATGTGCCAAAGGCGCCTAAAGTAAACTTAAGAATTGCCAGGCATTGAATTAAAAGCCCAACGTCTTAAATGCGCCCAAGTGATAAAAAAATTAAAAGCTTCGACCTTTAAGTGCGCCCAAGCAAGGAAATTGGACGGGCCTCCTGTGATTGGCGCCCAAGCTTGGAATAATAAAGGGCGTTCAAAATTAAAAAGGCAAGCAATAATTTTTGGAATTATTAAAAAGGCATCAAGAATAAGAAATAAATTAAAGAGGCGTTTAAATTTTTCAAAAAAGCAAGTAAATTAAAAGGCGTTTAAAAGGATGGAGATTTAAAATTTTAAATTTTGACTTCAATGGCACTTGAAATTTTCTCAGCACAATTAAATCGAAAGGCATTCAGGAAGAAATTAAAATTTCTCTTGGCAAGACAGAGAAATTAAATTTAATTAATTAATTTAGTTATTTTCCTAAGTCTAATATTAAATTCCCCCTTCGATTTTGACCCATGCAATTTTAAAATTTCGGACGATTTAACAAGGGGAATTTGTTTCGGAAGTCGATTATGGACGGAGAATAAAATAATGCCTAGCCAATCTTGACTATCGATGTCGAATTTTTAAATGCGTTGAAAGAAATAAATTAAAAGGGCAATTAAATTAAAATTTTAATTAATTAAAAATGCCATTTTAAAATGCAGTCGAGATAACTTCAAATCGATGTAAAAATGATTTTCTCGAAATCACTAGAGGTAACTGGCAGTCGGGAGGGAATTTTAAATTTAAATCGAGGAAAGAATCTCCCCGAATAGCAGATTGTCATAATAACTGCCAGACGACGAGAATATTCCCTTTTAATTTTAGCAAACGCGTCAGTCATGATGAAAGGAATAAAAGGCATCTGCTAAAATTAGCGCCAGCCTTTCGCTATAAAACTTCAAAGATTTTCATTATCGTCTCACAAGATTCGAAGTTGAATTTATGCTGGCAAACTGAGTTGTGAGATTTGATTCAAGAAGTTGCTGAAAGTTCGATTGTTGGAGTTGCTGAGATTCGAGGTTGCAAGTCGCGAAGTGCTTCGAAGTAAAAGGGTTTAGCATTTTCTTTTTCTTCACGTTATCGAGGTATGTCTTCAAAGTTCTTGAAGCTTTTTATTTTGCTGAAAGTCGAAATTGTTTTTGAAGTTAAAGTTGAAATGTTGAAATGCTTTATTTATGCTGAGATTGTTTGAATGCCAAGATTGATTGAGCGTTAATTTTTCGAAGTTGTTTGAGATTGCTGAGGATTAGAATCGAATTGGATTTAATTTGTAATGCCTTCGAAGTTGCTGTTTTATAATTTCGAAGTGTTGGTTTTCGATTACTTTTTCGAAGTTGCTGTTTTATAACTTCGAAAAGCTGATTTTAATTTATCGAAGCTTGCTGATTTTAAACTTGCACGTTTAAAAAACTCTCGAATGTATTTTCTTCGAAGTTGCTGATGTATAACTGTCGAAGAATTGATTTCTGACTTGGTAGTTTATAATTCGATGGCTTGCTGATTTTAATTCGAAATTGCTGATTTTAAATATTGCTGATACTTAACACGCTTTTTCGAAGTTGGGATTAATAGAGTAAATTTCTCGTGAGGAGTTAAGTTATTTATTTTGGCTGCAAGTTGCTGGAGGTTGAGGTTTTAATCTTGAGAAGTCAAAGTTGGATGCTAACGCTACTAACGTGTATTTATTTTGCAGCCGCCAGCCGCCTCACGTGATTGTCGTTTTTAAAAGTTGATGGAGTAATATTCGCTTTTGTTTTGCAGATGGCTGACGCTGCTGGAACTAGCAAGGCCGGAACTAAGGCTGCAAACAACGAAGCTAACGCCTCCAGGCAGGCGATTATCAAGAGTTTGAAGAAGTCCTTCGTCCCAGAGTCAAAGATCATCTCGAAGTATGGCAATTTGACGGACACCAACCTCGGGTCCTTCAACCTCGAGACGTTCATACGCCGAATGTACGGGCAAGGTGGCAACCTTCCAACGGAGGCATCACAGAATATTGTGAAGAGTGGGTTGTACAATGCAGCAGGCTTCCAACCAGCAGTTCGGTGTCCCGAGTTGATTCTTGAGTGCGCCAACTTCTATAATACTGAGGATCGGACTATCACCTCTCCTGGTGGTTTGATCATGGCCAATCTCGCTCCAGATGCAATCGGCGAGGCATTTGGAATCCTCGCTACGGACAACATGATGTATAAGTCCAAGGCCAAGGCGGATAAGATGTACGCCACGACCTTCGAGAAGTGCATGAAGAGAATAAACACCACATGGATGCGCAAGCCAAAGCCACCGGCTGCTAGGCTACCGAAGCAAATAATATCAGAGGAGCTGAAGCAAGAATATTGCGACATCATTATGTTGCTCAGTAGAATCAATGGTAGCCCGCAGTCTTTCATATTCGAGCCATGGATGTTCTTTTACATCAGTGTGGTGCTCGAAGGGGACGAGCAAGTGAACTGGGCGAAGATGATAAGTGACAACATCGATGAGCAGTTCCGGAACCTCAGAAGAACAAAAACATTTTATATGAGCTCATATGTCATCTATATGTTGGCTCGAATGACCAAGTACAGGGGATTGGCGTACCAAGAGCCAATTGGCTGCGGCTACAATCAATTTAAGATCCACCAGTCGTGCAGACAATTGCATCTTACCCACACTGGTGACTTTCAAAGAGTGAATGACGCCTTTACCATGTACATCACGAGAACACTTCAGCAAAGGCTACAGCAGAGGATCTCCGAGGAGGCACAGGCGTTGATCGAAGAATACGGGTGTTGGTTCATCCAATTCCCAAAATTTACCTACTTGAGGTTGCCAGGGTACGATTCGTATGTGTACAAGCTACCGAGGTACCCCACTAACAGGATGATCCTACTTGAGTTGTCTAGGCAGTTGGTGGCCTACGACAAGATTATAAGGCGTAAGAAGAAGGGAGGTCTTCATTTTCCCATTGTGTTGGGAAATTCACTCGAGGAGTGCCCGACTTTGCAAGCAGCCAAAGAGGCTGAGGATGAGCTAAAGTTCTACAAGCTGAATCTCCATACGAGCTGACCGAATTTTGATCCTAAGGGGATGATTGGAACAGTACAAGGAGAAGAATTTAAACACAAGGTTCACCTGGAGGACTTTTGGGCAAACGCTGCAGGCGAGGACGAAATCAGAAAAAGGGCGTTCTCAAGGCTGCCTCTAAAGCTAATCAGGGAGTGTGAGGTGATCAGGGTGCCAGATCAACTGGAGGAAGATACTAGAGTCACCCATCCAGATTTTGAAGCAGTGAAAAACACACCTATACCACCTATAGATTGGGCTGAGCCGGAGATTGTGGATCTAGACACTCTATTTATCCCAGTCATGACATTTACGAGAGCTTGGGTGGACGAGTGTGTTAATAGATTGAGGAGGAGGTCAGTCGCTCTCACGTATGACCTCATGGGTGATGGAAAGCCACCAGTGGTAGCAAAAAGGAAGAGGTAGCTCACACGAGGTCCGGAACCAAAAAGAAGAGAGCCCGTTCAGCCAGAGCCCGTTCAGCCAGAACCTCAGGGATCGGAGGATACGTCCTCAACACAATTGGTGTCTCATGCTTCCAGTGTACGTGAAGTGTCATTATTTGCTAGTCAGAGAGCTAAAAGAAATGAAGAGCTAGAGGATGGAGAAATTAACCAGCCGATGCCAGGAGGGATGGATATTCAGAGTGTGAATGATCCTGAAACTGCCAGTAAGCGGGATGAAGGGGAAGACACGGACATGGACACCCACTTCGATTATTCCTTCGGAGAGGAAGATGCTGGGACACATGGAGAAAGTGATCAAGAGGTCGAGATAATCGAGCCTCCACCAAACACCCCTCAGGAAGAAGTTCGGGAGGTGGAAGCCACTGAGGAGCAGCCTCTGATTGTTTATGATATTCAGCGAAATTGGCTTTCACAGGCAATCCGAAGAGACCAACACGATGACGCCGACCTAGCCATTGAAATGGAAGCACTCTTGAATAGGACAAGCAAGTCGCCAAAGCGGAAGAGGGCGAGAAAATATACAAGGATAGAAACCAACGAGGCAGGTTCCCGGAGCCTTCACATCGCTGCCCCGAGAGAAGATCACGATTTGAGTGATGCAATGCCAGAGAAATACACAATCACCACGGTTGAATTGGGACGCCCTTCAGGAACACAAGTGGTGGAAGAGGCTGAAAGCTCATTTCAAGCATTAAAAGATAGGCTGGTAAAGAAGGAAGGAAAATATAAAAGGTTGAAGAAAGAGCACAGAGCATTGGTTGAGTATGTGCAAAATCTCGCACATCCGGTTGCTCAAGGTAATCCAGCAGCGGAGCTTCCACCAGAGGTGCCACGTGAGCCGATCAGCGGCTTGGAAGAAGTGAAGAGGGCTGTGCGAGAGGGAGATAAGTGGGTGAATGGTGTCCGTGTTGAGGCTGAAAAGTTCATGGCAGATCTCGCCTCGGCATTCCAAAATGCTTCCGGTATCCTTTCACGATTAGATGATGTTGAGCAGGCTTGGGGAGATACCCACATCTTCCAGGACAATACTATCCCACGTCTTGCTGTCTTGATGCGTGTTCCTACGCAAACTCTGGTACATGAAGGAGTAATTCAAGCAGGTGACAGATATGACTTCCGTGGATGGCATTCAGCAGCATTCACAGGGAAGGGTTTCTTTGATACTGCAGCAATAGAATCTTCCAGGATTAGAAAGGCCATGAGAAATATTCGTGAGAGTATTCTCAACACTTTGGAGTCGGTATTTGCAAAAAGACTCGCACATGAGGAGGTAGAAGCAGAAGGATTAAGGGCAAGATTGCAGCCATTCTTCTCTGAGATGAGGACATTTTCCTAGCTAGATTTTGAAAACATCTCCACGTTTTCAACGATCATTCAGAGCACACAGGATTCCATCGAGACTTGGGGAAAATCGTGCGAGAAGCATGAGCAGATGGTGTCCATCTTGGAGTATCAACTGAATCTCACTCCATCAATTTCAGAAGAAGAGGTCGACGCAGTGCTGGCGCGATTCATAGCGTATGCGGTCAGAGAGAAGAGCAAAGGAATCCGGGTCATGGACGAGAATCTTCTAGAAGGTTAGTGGGCATTAATTGCTCATACCGGTCAAAGGAGGAATCTGCTATTTTTAGGAGCATTTATGACGCCACTCCACCTTCTGGCGGTTTTTAGGGCAAACTCGTCTAGGGCTGAGGTGGCTCAATCTGAGCCCTCCGATGTAATTTGATCTGGGTCGTCAATTCAAACCGGCCAGCTATATAAGGGGGAGTCCCCCTCATTTGTACTCTAGTAGTCATAGAATCAGAGAATAGAGAGCTATTGTTGAAGCAGAATAGAGAGTAGAAGCTTTTAAGTTAGAGTAGTTTTTCATTTGCATTGTTGAAGAAGAAGGGGAATTCTCCCTTAGAGAATTTTGTAAGAAATTGTCACAAAAGATTATTCTTAATAAAGCTTTTCATTGATGGTGAATTTCAACTTTGTTTGGAATAGTTCGTGAGATTTCTTATTCCTTCGACTTCAATTAGGAACTTAATTTCATGCTTGTAGTTAGATATGGATGTTTATGCTTGATATGAGTGAATTTCTTTTATCCATACCACTAACGTTCTTGCTGATGGTAAGTCCGTCTTGTGTGGTCAACTGGACTTTCAATACTTAACTTCAATCAAGGTTCATAGGTGGTTATGCATCGTTGTGGTGGTAGTCGCTCTATTGAATCGTGATATGAACATCATTTTCACCCTTTGAAGATTGCACTTACTTTGTTGACGCTGTCCAACAGGAGGCTAAACAATGTTTGTCGAAATTCATTTAGGTTGAGCGTAATATCCATTTGCATTTAGATTAGAAGTTAAATTTTAGAAATCTCTGCAACCATTCAATTCCGCATAATCTTGGTTAGTTTTAGGAAATTTGCATCATAAAGCTAAATCATTCGCGCATAAATCCCCTTCAAAAGCACACATTGGTTGTCACTACACGCCTCGTGAACAACTACGTAAGTCCCCTCGTGAGTACACAGCATACACACATCAACCAAACTGAGCCTATTCGCATTTAAAGAACCTTGGAGTTGAAGGCGTGATCTCACTCGCAATCTTAGCACGTCGAATACTTTGTTCAAGAGAGAATAGGGGATCCATTTGGAAACTTTGTTCTACCTGGTTGGTGAGGTCACAAAAATCACATCAACAATTCCTTGATTGGCTGGCAGGCAATGAAGCCTCCAATGGGTTCGAGAATTGTAGTGGCGCTGAAGCAAGACGTAAAATTTTCACCTGCTAAGACTTTTCCCAAGAAACCAAAATGACCCAGAGTGGAGATAGGTAAAGTATTTTAGGATCTTCAGACTCATGTGTTGAGACACAATAACGGGTTAACCTCCCAAGACGAGTTTAATCCAAACCGGATGATGACAAGAGGAAAACAACCTTAGTCCTTTTTCGAAATTTTACATATCCCAGCGGAAAGAAATCATATTGTGAAAGTTAAAACCATCATCGCCCCCTCCGCAACGGGAAATCCTAAAATTCTTGCCCATTCCAAACCAAAACCACCTGAGCGGACAACTCAAGGGAAACAACGCCAAACCAAAAACCCAGAGGGCAACAAACCAAAACCAAAACAAACCGAAAGAAAGCAAACTAACGGAAAAGCAAACCTAACCTAATATGTTACAAAGAAGGCTCTCGGAGAGAACCTAGGGCTGGAAATAATGCTTGAGGAACTGTCCGTTGACGGGCAACGGGACATCCTCTCCTGTCAATGTACGCAATCTGAATGCATTATCTCCGAGGATTTCAGAAATTTGATATGGCCCCAGCCACAATTTATCGAACTTATCATGATCTCCCTTCTTTTCGTGGGCCTTGTCCCAGTATAAAACCAAGTCAGAAATCCTAAACGACTTGATCTTTGCTTGCTTATCGAACCATCTTTTTACTACTGCCTGGTGTTTTGCCAGATTCTCAAGAGCCTCATCTCTTTTCTCTTCCAAATGCATCAACTGAGACAATCTTGTCTGAACTTGATCCTCTCCCTCGAGATATTCCTGAATGAACTGGAGAGTGGGTATCCTTAGTTGCACTGGAAAGACAGGGTCCTGTCCATAGACCAAATGGTAGGGAGACGTTCCCAAGGAACTCTTCGTTCTGATCCTGTCCGCCCATAGGGCAAACCTCAACTGCGTGTGCCAATCTTTTGGATTCTTGTCCAACAATTTCTTGATAGCATTCAGTAAATTCTTATTTGTGGACTCTGCTAGTCCATTCCCCTGCGGGTAGTAGTTAGAAGAAAATTTCAGTGTTATTCCATACTCAAATGCCCAGTTTGAAAACTTTAGTGAAGAGAAAGCTAAGCCATTGTCGCTGACTAGGGCGTGAGGGCATCCAAATCTTGTGATGATATTCTCCTCGAGGAACCTGATGACCACATCTGCTGTGCACTGCCTCAAAGCCTGAGCCTCTGTCCACTTAGTGCAATAATCTGTGGCTGTCAGAATATACCTGTGTTGTCCTGACGACGGCGGATTGATTGTCCCAATAAAGTCCAATCCCCACTTTGCAAAGGGTCTGACCTCAATCACTGGCTGCAATGGCATGGCAGGATGCCTTCCTCTATTTGCTGTTGTCTGGCAGATGTGACAAGCCTTTACATGCTCGTATGTGTCTTTGAAGAGCGTGGGCCAATAGTATCCAGCCCTTAAAATCTGATGAGCCGTGGCCAGACTACTCCCATGTCCAGTCCCAAACTTCTCATGGAAATGCTCCATCAACTGCTTTGCTTCTTGTTTGCCTACACATCTTAAATAAATTCCTTCATAATTTCTTCTGTAAAGCACTGATCCCTGTAGCATAAACTTTTGACTCTTCATCCTTAAGGCTCTTCGTTGGACTGGATTCAGGTGGCGAGGACACCTATGATTCAGCAAATAATAAACGGTGTCGTCGTACCACTCCCCTGGAGATACTTCTTCCAAAACATATGCTTGTTGTACTAACTCTGGACCCACCATGGCAATTGTCTGTGCTAAAGCTTGTCCTCGAACTAACTTCATGGGCTGTATCTCAATATCATACTCTTGCAACGTGGCGACCCACTTGCCTCTTCTTTCTCCTAACTCATTTTGCATCAACAATGTTTTCACGGTAGCATCAGGAACAATTGCGTGGACTTTGCTCCTCAAAAGGTAGTGTCTGAACTTCTTCACAGCCTTCACCAAAGCGTATGCTTGTTTTTCAACACTGGGATATCTCAACTCAGCTTCTTTCAGTGGAGCACTCATAAAAGCAATTGGGTGCTCGTCCTTTTCCTCTGTTCTTTGTGTCAACACCGCTGCACAAGTATGCTCTGAAGCGAATGAATATAGATAAAAGGGTTTTGTATAATCCGGACTCACCAATACCGGAGCATCGACTATAGCTTGTTTAATTTCATCAAAAGCCTTCCTAGCTTGTGGGGTCCATTCAACCTTAGCATTCTTCTTTAGCATTTCATTCAGCGGCCTTACTATCTCAGCAAATCCCGTTATGAACTTTCTCACAAAATTAATTTTGCCGAAGAATGATCTTAATTCCTTTTGACTTCCTGGCAAGCCGATCCTGGAGATAGCCTCAATACGCTCAGGGTCAATTGAAATACCCTTCTCTGAGATGACATGACCCAACAATTTACCTTCTGTTACACCAAATAAACATTTCTTCGCATTCAAGGAGATACCAAATCTTATGCATCTCTGAAAAATCTTCCTTAAATCTTCGACATGATCTCCTCTTTTCTTTGAGAATACAGTCAAGTCATCCATGTATATAATTATGCACTTCCCTACTAAATCTCGAAAAGCGATATCCATAGCTCTCTGGAAAGTGGCTCCTGCGTTAATTAATCCAAAAGGCATTCTTCTGTATGCGAAGGTTCCCCATTTTGTGGTGAACGCTGTCTTCAGTCTGTCTTCAGTCTGTCTTCTTGTTCTACCATCACTTGGTTATATCCAAAATATCCATCCAGGAAGGACATCATCTGTGAGCCATTTACTATCTGCAGCACCTCGTCTAATGAAGGCAAAGGATAATTATCCTTTTCAGAGGCTCTATTCAAATTGCGGAAGTCGACGCATAATCTTATCTCTCCGTTCTTCTTTCTAACTGGAA
>VDFB02164686.1:0-22417 GCA_007258455.2 Sequoia sempervirens | reverse complement strand
GCCAATAGTGTAGGTTTATGTGGGAAAGGTATATATATTTTTTTAGAATCGTCATCTTCCAATTGGTGCTTTCGTTCATTTCAAGATTGGCATCCTGTTAATAGTGGAAATCCATGGTGGGATGGTGGGTATCCACGTTGGAATGGACATGTTGATGGAGCTGCACGGGGACTTCATTATTCTATTATTCATTTTCCTAAAAGGTATCTCAATAAGGCACCTCAACCTAAATTATACATATGTGGGTCAGATGAGGACGATGACTTGGTGTCTTTTCTAAACAATATCCCTCTCACAAAGCCTTTCCCAAATAATATTTCCCTTTATGAAACAATTTATCGTCACTTATAGAATCAATGACACTTGAAGGGTGAATGTGGGAATAATTTTTTGGCTACATTCCTAAACAACATTTTATTGGGAAAGGGTTTGGGTTCTCATAATCAAGGTTTTCATGATCATTCTTCTAGATCCATAGGCGTAGTTCGACTAGTTAACCCTAATTGTTAACATCTTTTTCATAAGCATGCTACTCAATATTCTACTAATATTTCTTATGAAATAACCCTACCAGAGGATCTTTTTATCCCACAAATGCAAGATATATGAAATATTGCACTTGTTTGTAAGTTCTATAATTTCTCTCCTCCCATTTCAAATTTAAAATCTTAGATCTAACAAACCTGGGATGGGGCAAATCAAGTTTTCTATGTTGACTAGGGAAATGGCTTTTTCATTTTTTTATTTTATTCAAAGGAAGCAAAAGATGAGAACTACAAAGTTAAATCATGGATTCTTAATGGTTATGGTCTATTCATGCAGTCTTGGTGCCCAAATTTCAATCCTCTCATATCCCAAACCCATCTTATACCTTTCTGGATTTAAATGCACTCCTTGCCATTGGAATATAGGGAGCTAGGCATTGTTCAAATTTTAGCAAACTAGTTTGGCATTTTTTTAAACCATGATCTCTATTTATTTAGTAATCCTCATCTTCCAGTTAGGGTTTACATTCTTCTGAATATGGATAAGCCTATCCCTAAATTTGTGAAGATCAAATCAAAAGATGGTGTATGGGTTTAGGATTTATTTATTCAGTATCCTAAGAATGTTTGTCATTCTTGTCATGTATTTGGGCACCAAACTAGTAGTTGTAGAGAATAGGTTCACAATCAAGCTATAGTTGAGTTTATGCAAGAAAAATTTAGTGAGCTTTGAACTTCTTCAGTTTGATAGAATAAAGGGAAATAAATTGTTATTTTTTAAAATCGGAGGGTTCCCTCTATTTGGGAAAAGGGTCTTGCTCCAAGCCTCTTAATAGCACATTTTCATTATCACCTACTAATATTTTGGGCAAACCATTGTTCATTGATTCAACTAATCTACAAAATGTTGGTTCCTTCAACATTCAGTCATTTAGTTCTATGCTTAATCCCAATAATCCTTTGTTGGTAGGTAAATCTATAAATACAAAGACTTTGAAGTTTTTCAACACTTTGACATTTATGCTGCCATTTTTTGTGGAGTTCACAAGTCACCTCATTTTTTTTCCTCTAGCACATTGATCTCTTCTCTATGGTCTTATGTTGCTTTTATGGAAAATATTTCTTGTTTGCATTCTTATGCACCAAGCTTGGTAGTGTCCAAAGACCAATTAAAATTAATTTATGTTTCCTTGATCTAGGGTACTTTTGATTCCAACCTATAGGATTATTCTCGTAATGACAACAAAGTAGGTTATCTACCTTATCCTAGTACTATAGAAAGTAAATCTAGGGAGTCTCTAGATTTCTTTGATATTCAATCCCTGCTCGCAGATCGAGATCTAGAAGGGTTAGATGACCATATTGCTACTATGGTGGGCTCATCAACCATTCATGAAATTGCAAAAAAAGTAGAGAAATAGGATCTTTCTAAAGAGCTTGTGTATTCAAATGTCTCTAGCTAGCCATTTTTTTAGGAATATCCCAAATAGTATATATTTTTATGTCCTTAGGATATACATGGTCTATCTGGTCATGTAGGTACTCCCTGTAGCAACTCCTCTCAAATGGTCATTGAAGATCACAATAAGAATGTGGGTGTTGAGGAGTTTTATTTCTCATCAATTTTATCTATCTCTTAGAGTCCTTATCAATTCCAAAAAAAATCTCCTAGAAAACAAGGTAGGAAACCTCAATTAGTTAAGACTCAAGAAGACATAACTATTGGGAAGCAATCAACTTTGGATGGAAACACCAAGAAAAGATTGAGGAGAGCATGTTGCTCCCAGAATCAAAATGAAGATAATTTCTTGGAACGTTAGGGGCATTAATGCTCTTGAAAAAAGAGCTTGTATTAACCATTAAATTGATTCTTGTGTGGATGATATTATCTTGTTGCAGGAAACTAAGTTATCTCAAGAAGTTTTTGATACTATCATTTCAAAATGGTCTAAATGGTAGTCTTGTCAATCAGTTGCACAAGGTGCATTAGACGATTTATTCACTCCATGGAACCCAAAAATGGTTACTATTCAAGCTATTTCAAACAATCAACATTGGAAACTATTGAAGGTGTCTCATTTTGAATTATCTTTTTGATTACTAAACATATATGCACCTAACTCTACAATGGGCAAGAAGGGGTTGTGGGATAAGGTAGAAGCTTTTTTGGAAAAGTTATATTCCCTTAAGGTGGTATTTGTAGGGGACTTCAATGTAGTTTTATCTCCAAGTGAGAAAAAAAGTGGCATCATTCCTCCTCCTAGAACTATGGAGGACTTGGGTATGTGCAGGATCATGATGGGCCAAAAAGTGGCAATATAATGGGTATGTGTAGGGTATGTGGCTGATGACTTTTTTTACCCAAAATTGATGAAACGAAAAGGGTTTTTAAAGGATATTCTCAGCTTTCCATCAATATAAATTATGTTTTACTTTGAATTTAATAAATAATTATTATTCATTTTCTATTTGAATTACAACTAAAGTTTTGATTGATAGGTTGATTGAGAAACATCTATCGCTTTCAAATGGTATCACATTTTTTGAATCTGAAACGTGTGTCACATTCTATGCTTCACATACTATAGGATTAAAAAAAATGAATTTCATGAAGTTTTGACCAATTAAGGTGGTCAGACACATGATTTTTTATAATTTTTAAAAGTTGTAATAAAAAATTCATATTTAATTATTTAATTATTGACCAAGTTAGGGTGGTCAGATAGACACCTACTTCATATATTTTCCTTGAAATTTAAATTTCAAATTTTCACCAAATAGATTTTTTTTAAATGAACCTAGCAATTTAGAAACTACATTCAATTTGCTACACATTCTATTCTTACATATTTTTGAAATAATATAGATAACTTGTTCAAATTTTTACGTCAAGTTTCCTAACTCTTAAATTTTCTATTTTTTTTGCCACTTAAGGGACTATTTTTTCCATGATGATCCTGTGCATACCCACTTCAAGTCTTTTATTCAAAACAATTCTCTTCTGGACATCCTTCATGATAATGGTTTCTTTACTTGGACATACAAGGGCCGGTATTTTCTCCAAATTGCAGTGCGGTTGGACAGGTTCTCGACCTCTACACATTGGGTTACAAAAATATTATTTTGCAGTCACAAATTCTGCCTTGGGTTGGATCTAATCACTTCCCCATAATCTTGTCCATCCAAGGTAATAAGAAGACCTCGAGTTGTAAGACTTATTTTCAATTAGAAATGATGTGATTTCATCATCTAATTTTTTTGAATTTGTTGCATGAATGGTGGGTGCAAGCTCCTAGGGTCCTAGGCACCTTTATGTTCAGATTCTCTCAGAAGTAGAAATTTGTTAAGTCCAAAATCAATATTTGGAATACTACTGTTTTTAAAAATGTGTCTCACAAAAAGGAAGATTTTTTTAAAAAAACTCTCTAATATTAACACATAGATCATAGAAAATGGCTACCTCATTCTTATGAGCCAAATCAAAAATCTTCTAAAAAGAAATAAATGGGAAGGAATTATCCGCTAGAGAGAGGATAATTTACTAGAGGACAAAAATCCTCATGAGCCTCTAGGCTAAGGATATGAGATTAAAAACACGCCTTATTGGTAATGGTGATGGCTTGATAGGCGGCATTGTTGTTCTGCTCACCAAGGTTCAAACTCCGTTGGGGTGTTATTGATTGAGGATAGAACAACAAATTTTTTTCATAAGCTTGCACAAATAAAGAAAGAAAAGAGTGCAATTTTTTCTATTCTTGATAGTGATTCTATTGTGTGTTTGACAAAAGAAGAAGATATTCAAAATGAGGTTGTTAAGTTCATTTAAAAAAAAAATCTACCCATCTATTACAACAAAACAATCATTGAAGGTGCGGGAAGAGATGTTAGATGCTATACCATCTTTAATTTCTCAAGATGATAATTTGCATCTTTTAAAACCTTTAACCTTAGAGGAATTGAAAATAGTTGTATTTTTAATGCCACTAGATAAAGCTCCAAGTGTAGATGGCTTTACTGTATTTTTATTTCAAAAGTGTTGGGATTTTATATGTTTTGACTTATTAAAAGCATTGGAAGAATCTCGTAGTTCAATTATAATGTTGAAACAATTCAATGTGACATAGATCGTCCTCATCCCAAAAGTTAATTCCTCAGCCTCCTTTACTGATTTCAAACCAATCTCCCTATGCAATACTGTTTACAAAATTTTTACAAAAGAAAATTATTTGTGTTTGTAGCATATTATTCCTCAAATTGTCTCAGAAGAATAAGGGGGTTTTGATCCAGGAAGGGAAACTATTCACTAACTCATTTGACTGCAAAATCCGATGAAAATGTCTGATGAAATATGTATAATTTGATGTATTTTCGATGCTTGTAAAATTTGATGTGTAATTTTCAATTTTTTGAAAGTTTATCCTCGACGTTCATCGAAATTTCAACAAACTTGGGGTTTGTCGAAATGACGACTATCAGTTTCGTCAAAATTTTAACAAACATGAAAAATAGAAAAAAATCAAATTGTGGCTGACATAAAGAAAAGTGAGTTCGTTAATTTATTACAACAGTGTTTTGCTCTACTTGAGACAGTTTGTGGAGAACTAAGGACGATTAACTTGAAAAAAATCAAAAAAAATTCAAGAAGATATTGCCAGGTTGAGGGTAGTCATTGTCTTTTTGCAGAATTTAGTTGTGAAGTCAGATTTGTAGTTCCAAATTTCAAAATCATATTTTAAAGCAACATCTCATCAAATTTCATTTTTAGAGGTTTAGGGTTTTGAGAATTTCATGTCCATATTTTGTTGTGTGGAATCACCATAAGATCACAACCAAGGAATAGATTCTTGTGACTATAATTATGTGATCCATAGCTCTATTGGTCATGTGGCATAGTTGTGCTATAACAAATACATGATGCATTCATGGGTGACCCAAGTTTAATGTGGCTATGTTGTGATAGAAATGGAGGCACTCATATAATGTAGTTAATTCAGGTTGTATAATATAGGTTTCAATCATCATTGGGTGCATTCAGGTTGTCTCAAGTTTAACAGGTTAGGATGTAATTATAGCATGATCGAAGAGTGATTACCTCTTGATGCAATAAAGAGCCTATAACTTTGGTTGATATGTAGAGTGGATGTGTTATATCAATTATGTAGTGCATTCAAGCACAACCCATGTTTAATGGGCTATTCTAGAGAGTGATCAAGATTTTCTCAACCTTATGAATGTTACTTAAAAGCATATAGCTTAAACTCTAAACAAAGTTTGTTACATACTTGAATGAAATCTTGGGTTACCACAAACTATAATAATGTGATCTGCTAATAACCATTATGGAAAGTATTAAAGCAAGACCCATGATATACATGATATATTTCCCTAATCAGGTTTACATACCTTAATGATCAAACACAAGCTTCCCACACACTCTAGGATATAATCCAAGATCATACCACAACTTTATCTAGACAACTAATTTTCTGACCCAAGATTTAAGTTTGTTTTTTAATACCAACAGAAGCATTGGTAAGAGCATGATTAGGGTACAAACCCTAGACCTCCGTAGAAACATAAACAATAACCATAGTGGATTAGTGAGGTTGTAATACCAGAAAGATTGAGACATTGTAGGTAATAACAAAATCTTGCAATCTAAAGATTGTATCCAATAACAAGCACACTATGTAGCTTAGTGACATTTGTAAATGCAATCTACGGTAAGAAGAATGACAGTCACTTGAGATGTGATACCAAAAGAGGTCAGAAAGACAAGATAATAAAGCTCAAACCCTGTATAAAAGTTTCTTACCTCCTTGCTAACCTTAAGGGTTTTTCAAATGCTTTGCAAGTAAGTTAGAAAAGGAAAAATGCAATTAGGAAATGACTGTCCAAATGAAGTAACAGTGGTAATCATAGGTTCAATGTTTCTTCTTAGCCATTAATATTATATAATGGAGGTAGTGGATTGCATGTTTGAGCAGTGTTTTGAGACTCACCAAAGATAGGAAAATAGTGAATAATACCTTGTGGACTGTGAAGTAGTGTCAATAAGGTTGAAGGATCTTAAGAACTACAATACCATGAAACAATGAGTCCCATGTAGTAAGTAGGCAGTCTATAGGGCATAGTTTGATTTTATAGAAGGATGCCCATGAAAGGAATCTTCAAGTGATAGTGAGTGAGCTGTTTGAGATTGCAGCTGAGGGTGCAATACCCAGTCTTAAAGGAAGTTAGCAAAGCAGTAAATGTGCAAGAAAATCAAATTGTACACAACAAACAATTCACAATGTTATATTCCATAATGCCTTGAGTTTGAAGACAAAAATCTCATTGTATCTTTATGATGAAAGTGGTGACCTTAATGGTCAATCACTGGCAACCATGATTTTAAAACATGCTATTGTGCTTATGGAGGCAACATTTTAAGCAAGGCAGTGAGTGGTGGTTTGGAACAATGGCAAGTATGAAGGACTGTTTTATGTGGCATACCGGCGCGCCTTAACTTAAGAAATCATTCTTGGAAGAGATTGAAGGTGGATTATGGAAATCAAGGGTTACCATGAAAATGATTAAAGAAAAGAATAAGATCTATTTAAAAGCCACGGTCATGAAGATATTAAAGATGTCACATGCAAAAACCTATTAGTTGGAGTAATGAATATAGTAAAGCAAAGAGGATAGTGTGTTGGGGCAGATTTAGAAGATCTCCACATTATCTAATTATAGAGAAATACATCATTTATTTATTTTTTTATTTAAAAGAAATCATTTTAAACCCTATATAGGATACATCGATACTTCAAAAGCCTCTCGGGCTGAATTTGAGATTATGCAAATATATGTCAAGTAAATAACCTAGATTATGTAAATAGTAGCAGGAGTAATGTAGTATCTTTTGTTAAAGCAGAATGAGATAAGCAGCGATGAATCCTATGCCTCCTTCCTGCACACTAATCATTGTTCTATGTCATTCTTATCAAACACTCTCCATTTCATGGCCCTAAAGCTTGGAAAATAATGCTCTTTGACGGTTTTAGAGCATTATTAAAATGAAACTCCATTCCTGGGTGGGCTATGCCTTGTCAATATTTTGACAAAAATTTTAGGGTATGTTTATTAAAGTTTAGAGTATTTTGGCGGGATATATTCTTGATTCCTTAAATGATTTATTCAAATGGATTGTGACTAAATAAATGACTAACTATTTAGTCATTTTTATTTGTGTGACTAAATAATTTTTAATCAATGACCAAAATAGTAATTTATTTACTCATTTATAGTCGAATATAAAAAATTAGTAGAATTTAGTCATTTTTAGTTTGACTACAAAATTTTAGTCACTCTGGCCATTATTATTTGCCAAATTCTACTAGTGTGTGCTGCTTTCCTTAAGGACATAGGGCTCTCAATGTTGGGCCCTAGGATGCAAGCTCATCATAGAAGTGACACATTGCATCTTTAACTAAAAGGATAAAACCGTATTGACATTAGCAATGATGATTCTGACTTGTTGCTCCTTAGGAATGGGTCACTTGCTCTTACTAGCTCGCTACCTCCATCGTTGTAGGAAGTTTGCAATCAAGTTCAATATTCTGATTTTAGGAGTCTTAACGGTTGGAAATCATAGTAAAATCAGAATTTAATAAGTTTTGGAATTAGCATTTAAAGTGTTTTTTGGAGTCATTAACTTCAGACTATCTTCTCTTTTGTAGGGGGGGTTGCATGCCAAATTTTTTTGGTGTAAAAATATCAAAAAATTATTAGATTTTGTTATTTGTCTATGAATGTCTATTGGAGTGTGAGTTTGATATTTTTTGAAGATCTAAATAGTCAAGCTTGGTAAAGAAAAATCATGTCAGATAATATTAGTCCAGAACAAAATAAAGAGACAATTGATAGATTGTAATAGATTGAAAAGAAAGGGTGATGGAAAATATTGTCCTGCAATAATTGCAAGGGCTTAAAGACAAGACAACTTTTAATAACAACAGCTAAGAAACATTGTAGGTAGCATGGTCACATTGAAGGGGGGCATGATTATCATCCATTGGTAAGTTGTTCATTATATGTGTTTATATTGATTGAATTTGTCAATGTTTATATCGTTTTAACATTATATATATATATGGATTATCACGGCATGGAGAATGTGGTTTTACAAGCAGACAAACATGGAGTTTTGAATATCGAAAATGAAGTTAATGTTCCTATGGAAGAAGATGATCATGCGCTAGAAAACACAGTTGAAGATGATGGTACAAATACATTGATCCATGACACATTTAGTGGCAGAGCTAATCATGATGATCAAGATGACTTTCATGATGTTCATGATTTACATGTACTTGAGAAGGCATACAAGCCCCTTTGTGAAGGCTCCCAAACAACTCTTCTCTCTGCTGTATTGTTGTTGTTGAACTTGAAGGTTATGAATGATTTATCAAACATAGCAATTTCACGGATGTTAAGGTATGTCATATATGTCATCTTTTTTCATCTATTTTAATTGTTGTTAGTTCATCACTAGTAAATAAAGGATGAAATATGTACCATTAATATTATTTATATTAACAATTTTTTTTTTGTAGACTGATTGGTGAATTTTTGTTACCACCATCAAATATTTTACCTCACTCATATCGATATTTATCTGCCATTATGAAAGATATCGGAATGGAGTATCAAGCAATAGATGCATGTCCCAATGATCATATTATATATCATAAACAACATGAATTTGCAACAGAATGCCTGGAATGTCATATCAATAGATATCAAATAGATCAACTAACAAAAAAGGTGCCTCACAAGGTTCTTCATTATATTCCAATTATTCCACGTATGCAACGATTATTTAGGTGTGAAAGCTTAGTGCAATTTATGGATTACCATGCACGGAATAGAAGTGGAGATGACATTCTTTTAATTTTTGTGGATGGTTCTACATTTAGGGACATGGAGGAAAAATGGCCACACTTTAAAGAAGAACCTCATAATCTCAGGCTTTCATTGGGAGCAAATGTTGTCAATCCATTTGGAGAGCTGAGATCTATTTACTCGGTGTGGCCTATTTTTGTTATCAACAATAACATTCCTCCATGGATGTCAATAAAGAGGGAGCACATAATGTTGTCAATGATTGTTCCAAGCATTTTTTTACATCAATTTTCTTTAACGTAGTAGCATCTCATTTGTCTTATTTGTTGCATAATGACATATTTTTTTTCATTCAATAGTCATGTATATTAATTTATATATATTGCAGTAAAATGGCTATAATAATTATGTATTTTTATGTTCATTCAACTAGGTAAGTACCGCTAAAGATATGAATGTATATATCGGAAATTTTATCAACGAGTTACAGCAAAGTTATGGAATGGAATCACTATGTATGGAGAGTCTCTAGACCAATAGGACAATACAATTTCGACCCATGCAATGCTTGTATGGACAATTCATGATGCCCTGTATAACATTATTTTTGTGGTATGTTATAACGCTCGGACCAAGACTTTAACAATATTTAATTTGATGAAGTAGATATCATGCATATTTTAAAATAATTCATTCATTATATATAATTATAAAAATTGACATATTTAACCAATTATATATGATCTTGTAGGTCTTCTAACTTGTGTTAGCCCCGAGAAAATTTGCATGTCCAATTTGTGGTCCAAAGATGAAATCTCGTCGTTCAACAAGTTTAGGAAAGCAAGTGTTTGATGAGTATAGGCACTTCTTCCATAGAAATCATAAGTATCGAACTACTGAAAAACATCTTTTCAATGGGAAAGAAGAGACTACATCAAAACCACGAAGAATGACACCTCGCCTATGGAAGTTGGAATATAATAGAATTAATCATCAAGGTTATACATCAGATCAAATTGTTTATCTATCATATATGATATGTTTTGAATTTATATTTTTATAATGTGTTGTATTTACTCATGTTGTAATTCGAAAATGATTTCCTCGTTGTTAATTTGTTTAACTTATATGCTTCATGAAGGTCGCCAAGGCATTAATGGTCGGCTTACATAGGGACTAAAAAGTTATCCCAGACAATTTAGTAGGTTGCCCTACTATGAGCAGCTACAAATTGTGCATTTTTTTGATACAATGCATATCGGAAAGAATATAACAGAAACGTTATGGAAAATATTGGATGGAAGGCATGACAAAAAAAAAATTGTTAAAATTTGTAGTGAAATTCAGGAAGCCAATCATGTAATGAAAAATGCCATTCAATTAAATATCGATGGAGACAAAATTAATATAAGTTCCTTTCCTTGGTTATTAACAAAGCAGCAAAGCAATGCCATAAAAGAAGTCATATGAAAAAATTGATTTCCCATAGGATTTGTTGTGAACATAAACAATATCATAACAAAGAAAGGTGAATTTGGGTTAGGGATGAAAATGCATGATTGGCATACCTTCATTATGGTAATTATTTTGTTATATTATATACACTTGTATAATGCATGTACTTTTCAGTGTATTATGTTTACTACTTTTGGAAAAATAATGAAAAGATCATTTTATAATTGTTGCAGTACGTTCTACCTATATCTCTCCCAGACAACTTTGACAGAAATGTCAAGCAAGTTATATATGATATTGGAAAATACATGAGGAAAGTAGCAATATTTGTTCAATTCGCTGTATACATCTTATAATTTCTATTTGTTTTACTTGTTATGTGTAATATATTGTATATTTTGTTAAATCTCATTAATATATTTGCCTTGAATCACTTTGTAGATGGTTGTCATCTAAAAGAAATCCATAAATAAGATATAAATTATTGGAAGAGAAAAATTCCTCATCTAATGTGTGAAATGAAAAGTGTCTACCTTTGACATTTTTCAATGCACAAGAACACTACCTCATACACCAAGTTGAGGAGATTGAATTGTGTGGACCTGTACACACAAGGTCAATGTGGATGGTTGAGAGGAACTTGAAATTTTTGAAGGCTTTGGTTAGACAAAGAGCACATCCTGAGGGTTCTATGGTGGAGGGATATATGGTATACCGGACCATGGCATACATTAGTGAATATCTTCCTAAGTTTGTAGCAAAGATCCATGTAGATCGCATTTGGGATCCCAACTCCATTAACAAATTCGAAGGGGAGTAGCCGATGGGGAAAAGTAGATTGAGGAAAGTGAAAGGTAATTATAAGATGGTCATGGAGATTAATTGGAATACATTTTACATGTTTTTTTATGTATATTGTACTTATTTAATTTTTAATCTTCAATATACATCAATTATAAATTAAGGTCGTATATTGTGGTATTTAACTAATTATACATCGTTTGTGAATTTCAATATTTTTTTATACAGTTGGTCAAGAGTGGTATGCACTACATTTGTACATTGCCAACAATCTTGATTGGATGATGGTATGGACTAAACGATGTCAACAATTTGGTTGCGCATTAACATGGGAAGGTGTAGCTTCATTGGTTAAAGAAGCTCATCGCAATGGAGATTCCAATGTTATACAAAGGGAAATTGATTTAGCATATGGTTTAAGAGATAAACAGGTATGTATAAATATATTAATCACCCATATTATTTAGTTATTTTCAATTATATTGATGTATATATATGTTGAGATTGTTTTCTTTGCATACATTCAGCCAAGAATAAATATGTTTATCAACTTACGATATTGCAATAATTTTTACATGTTTGACATATTGCAGGTGAAACACCACAAGGCTATGTGGTGCAATGGTTGTAAATTTTGAATCAAAATGTTGGATGACATGAATAAAACTTGTGATTCTGGTATAACTGCAGTCTTTCAGGTGACTAATGTTTCATCTAGAAGCGACATACATCCAGAAGTCTCAGAAAATCGATACTATGGGATTTTGGATGATATACTTGAGTGTGACTTTAAGTCCTTCAGATTAATTTTGTTCGTCGTCCTATGGTATAGGCTACGATTGAATGAAAATGATCCTGAGAGAATTGTTATTGAATATGATAATGGATTTACCATGGTTAATACAAGGTTGATCGAGCGAGCTGGAAATGAGCCCTATGTTCTTCCAAGCCAATGTGAGCAAGTATTTTACTTAGAGGTTCTAGGTAAACTGGGTTGGTCATTTTTTATTAGACATGATCCAAGAGGAAGGTCAATAAAGTATAATGTGGTGGAAGAAGATACCGAATAACTAGAAGATGATGTAGATGATGATCAAGATCAACAGTTAGTTGATGATGTCTTTGACAAAGATGTCGAAGAGGAGGAACTAGATCATGATGATGTAGGAGTTAATGTTCATGAAGATGATATCCGTGTGGATGATGACATTATTGAAACTAATATCAATGATGATGATGATGATATGAACAATCCTTACAATGTCGAATCTAGATTGGATGATATAGACAAAGAGTTGGATGAAGAAGAAGATCAATGACATTGAAATGTATCAGTTATGCGATTATAGTATCTATTTGATATTAATTTCTTGATAGAATTATATTTGAATTATGTGGTTACATAATTAATTCATGATATTTTTAATTTTTATGCCATTACATAATTAATTTCATGATGTACTTTTTAATTTTTGAAAGGTCAAAAAATTAAAACATTTCAGTAGTGATGTTAACAACCTTGAAATTAGTGTGTTTTATGTTTCATGTGATCATAAAAGATTAAAAAGTTAGTTGTAGAGGTGGTTGTTCAGTGGTTGACATGTAAAGGCCTTTAAAAGGAATAAAGTGATCATTGTAATGGTTGTTGATGGTTGAGGATTTAAAATACAAGCTCTTGACATTCGAAAATCTATGTTTTTCTTCAAAATTTCTGTATTTTTCCTGTTATGCAGCACTGTATCATCACATGAAGCCATATTTTGATGTGAAATAAATTTTAGGTCGTGAAGATATGTGTTAGCTTTTATTTGAATCTAATTTGAGGGCTTAAGGCATTGATTTGAGTTAGAAAGCTTCAATTCTTTACATACAGCTCGGTTACCCTATTTTTGAGGGTTTTGTAGTTGAAACATGATATAAAGTGCCTCTTACATTTTTTGTGATTATTGTAGCTTGTGTAAGAGGCCCCATCAATATTTTTTTAATTGTAGGATGCATGAATAGGGCGTATGATGAGAAATAAAGAAGGTATAGCTGATGTCCTCAAGAGTTTTGTGAAGAAAAGCATGTGAAATGAGAGGTTCAAGCCTAGGTTTCAACAAAACATGTATGGGAGATCTTATTTTATGAATTTTTATGTATGTATGTATGTATGTATGTATATGTATTTTTAAGTGTAAACGTAAATGCAATTACTGGATGCTCTCCTAGAACAATAAATGCAACATATCATTAAAGAAATCTATATCTATGTATATAAATGTGTATTTCTAAATGCAAATGTAAATGCAAATAGCATATGGTTTTGTAGTGTTATAGATACAAAATATCCATAACTTAATGTAATTGAAATTCTAAAGTCTTCAACACATATAATATGAAATTGATCAAACTATTAAACTACATGAGAAATAAATGAAAATAGTAAATGCATATGTATGTGTATTTGTAAATGTAAGTGTAAAATAAATAAGAATAATGAATATTATAAAAGAATACAAGGAAAGGTTTATATTTTAGAGTGGGATAGAGATAGAGGGTAGAGGGTGTTGGTTTTTTTTTTTTACACTGTAACCAGGTTGGTCTTCTAATCTACCTATGGGATTGCCAATTCCAATCAAGGGAAGCTCGAAAGACCTAGACCAACTGACGAGGATTTTAAAAATCCTCCTACACTTTGGGCTCTACAAGACCCAGAGGGTGATCCCTTAATGCGTTTACAACCTCTGCACCAATATCATAAACAATATTAACACATAACAGATAATCCCATTGAATAGCTCAACACAATAGGATAATATCGAATAAAATTGGCTATTCACTGATAATATCAACTATGTGGAGCATGAGATAACTACAACATAATCCATAGTAAAATATAGTCATTAATTTGCAATTTGTAGCAAGCTCTAGGCAAAGACAAACAATTATTGAACTACACAAATAAGTACAACTTAGATTAGTGCCATATATCCATTGCATGAGTTAAATTCATAAGCATCTAAAGGTTTATGATAGATTTAATACATAACATATAACTTATAAGATCCCTGACAATATTGTATTACAATTTCATCAGTATGCATTATCACCCAATACTACTTATCAAATCCTTATACAGAACATATCTACCTATAATCCCATTCAAGCATTTTAATTAATTCCTTGAATTAATGCTAAAATAAGGATTATTCACACCACAATAGTGAGATGAATGAAACAACCCTTAGTCATCTTATTCAAAATTTAGATATGCATGTACAGTGGAGAGACATGAGTTTGAATTTATCATTTCAACTCAAATGCTAGTATTGTTATACAACATTAAATCCCCATGAATTCAAAACCAGTTATAGAATAACTCAGAACCTAAATTGTATTTCTCTCTAAAACCATCAAAATTTACAATTTGCTATGCAACTTCACCTAGACTTGACCAAAATTATCTAACTTGCTAACCCGTACTTCTGGCCTTAAAATCCTTCTTATAGAAAATGAAGGAGCAAACAAGCATCGGGCCAGAAAGTACACATGTCACTAGCCAAATGAAGCATCTGGTGATATTCCAAAAACTGTTATAGTAGCCATCACCCTAGAGAATATTCCCGTTCATCATGTCAACTAAGGAAAATTGAGGAAACAACAAAAAACCACAAGAAACCCATGTCGAGACAGCCATCAAAGTAAAACTGGAGGCCATTGTAACCGCAACATCTAATTTACCACCCGTTAGTAATTCATTATTTTATTCCTCAGTCAAATATTTATCTACCCACCTCTAATATTCTTCATCAGTCGGCCAGTCAAAATTAATTACCTCATTCACCTTGGCATTATAAGGTGTGTATTTTACTGCTACCTAATTTGCATCTCTTTCAAAAGATTCCAAAAATGTGCTGATACTAATGATTTTATCCATACAGCTCACCAACAAGTCATAATTTGAGTCATCACAAATTAATTTAATTTGATCATTGATGACCTCACTTGCCTAACCCTGCCACTATTGGATGACCTAATTTTCCCTTGCTCATGAATTATATTAGGTAACAATGTCTTACCCCAATCATTGAAATTCTTCACCAACTCCCTAATCTTCCTACTCAAGTCATCTAGTAAGGTCTGAAAACCTTGCAATGATTTTACTAACACATGAGTAGGCTTTAATGATTAGGGCCTATTGTTTGTATCAAACCTTGAGGCCTTATACATGGAATCCAGATCATTGGCCCTAGGGATCCAATTTTCAATCAATGGTATCACTACCTCTTGATCCCTATCAATATTCTTTATTGAATCTAATATAAAAGAATAGAAAGAATGTATAGATGGCAATTTATTATCAACCTTTTCATTCAAATTCCTTAAAATAGTAGTAACAATCTCTTTTTGCTTTGAAAGAGATCCCTCCTCACTTACCCTCAAAGATGCCTGTAACTCATCAATTCTTTGCAAGAGCTGCTTCTTTGTAGGATCAACAGAGCACTCTGTTTCTTCATCAATTTACTCTAAAGAAGGGGTGAAGGCAGGATTTTGACTGGGATACCCTGGTGTGGAAACAATTAGAGAAGCAAGAGGCACTGACCCTACTATGGAAGGTAATGTACTGGTCCTTGGAGCACTTGATGTCTCCCCAATCTTTCTATACCTAAGCCTTTCCACCTTAGTTTGCAACTCAAAATTCCTCTATTGCATCTTGTTGTATTCTTCAATCAAAAGGTTATACTTCTCCATTAGTCTTTTCTTTTCAGCCTCCTCCCTTTCAGTGGTATTTTGGGCCAATTTGGCCACATTCACAATTAAACTACTGGCCTCGGTGGTTGAGGTATCTGAAGATCTCTTTATTATTAATCCCCCTCTAAAATTTGGATTAATGCCTGTAATATTTGGCTTTCTCCCTTGTGGGGCCAATGCCCAAATTGCCAAGGTTTCATACTCTTCACTAAAAGAAAAATCTTGAAGTGTTGCCTTGACTTCTTCTTTAGATTCTTGCAAGGGATGCTTGGACTTCATAATAGCATTAAAGGCCACTACATCTGCAATGTCCCATTTAGGAAGAATCAATACACCAGCCTGACTCACCATTTTTTTCTTCCTCAGGAGTGATGTTCTTAAATTCTTCCATTAATTCAGCTTTCACTTTCTCATCATTCTCCAAGTATAACTTGTTAGGTCTTAGTTCTCTTCTCTCCTTACATTTATTTTGATATTCTTCAAACTTCATCCTCCATACCAATTGCAAGAATATAGGAGTCTTTACAAATACATTGTCATCTAGAAACTCCTTACATGCTTTCATTCTTGCATCTTGTACACTTTTTTCTTTCATATCTAAATCGGATAAAACCAATTAAACTGGCCTAGGAGGGGAAGGCATACCAACCTACATGTCCTAATTAGTAACAATAATTTCATCCATCAAACTCTCTTATGGTTGATCAGTTATTTTCCTTTTAGGGCTTGGCTCAAATGTTGGTGATGGGGGAATATCTTCTAGTGATGACTGTAAATCAATGATCTTAATTTCCCTAGGCACTTTGAATTTTAGACCTGGTTGTGAAGGAAACTTCATAATTTGCTTCCCCTTTATGTCCACTTCTTCCTCATCACTGCTGCTATCCTTTTTTCTCTTGTAAATGGGCCACTTTTCTGTAGGATGGTATGTTGGCCTTGTTTCAAATGGTCTGGCACCTTGTTCTTGTACACCCAGACTCAACTCTAAGTTTAATTTTTTGGTTCTCAAATTGCTCATAATCTCTTTGAAGTTCTCCATCAAAAAATTAATTTTCTTATGGTGGGAATTGAACTCCAACAGTGAATCATATTTTGGATCCATTTTGTGAACAATATCTAATAGCTTATCATAAGCTATCCATTTCTCCTTGTTCAACTCCTACTTATTTAGGTCAAACTCATTTTTTATCAGGTCCTCAGGAAAGTTGAACTAATGCACAAACTTGACAGCCTTTATTCTTTGTCTAAAAAGGGTATAGAAACCCTTAGGATCATGTTGCTGCTTTGGACCACATCTCAAATGATAATCCTCAAAGAATTTCTCAAAGTACACCTAGCCTCCTTTTGAAAAGGAAAAATCAGATACCACTGTATAATAAGGGAAAAATGTTCCCTTACCCCTCCCTGTGAGGTTGTCATCATGGATGCAACCTATCTGCCACATAACTTCTACAAACCCCACTCTTGGTGGCACATTGTATGGCAGTATATGAAGGGTTCCTTGAAATCCATATACCCTCAAAACAGTGCTGACTAGGTATGGGATAATGGCACCCTAGTTATGCTTTACTTTTAATTTTGGCTTCCTCCCCTTTGGCCTAAGGAAATCATGTAATTCCTCAGGAATCCTAGGCACATTCACCATCAATCTAGCCCTCAATCTGGAAGAAAAACAATTATCAAATTGCACATAACTAGTGCTTTCCTTATTACAAGATAAATTTGTAGCCCATATCTGTATTGGAAATATTTCTCGATCAACTGATTTCCTTAATCTCATCTTCTCAAAGAAGAAGTCAACATTCTTGAATAAAAAAATATACATTAACATAGAATACCAAAAGAATTATGTGTCGGTATCATTAATCTGTAGCTTTGATAGCCCCTCATGTATCCTCTCAGCCAAGAAAGAAGCAAAGTCATATGTGACAGAGAAGTTAGGGTGTTGTATTTTAACCCCCATGAACATGTATGTAATGGGCATCACCGCACTAGGACTGAAACCCAAAATCTAACACAATGAATAAAAAGTGGCTAGGAAATTATTTGCAAAAAAAATTAATATGAAAGGTTCCTGGTCACTGGGGCTGATATGAAATCTTGAACCTCCTGCCCTAGCTAGATGAGATGGAAGAAATTTAGCTCTGAAAAGAGAATTCCACTTTGTATACTCCTGCTTCATTTCCTCAAGGTTGATAGGCACCAAGTCCTCACTCAGTTCACTCAAGTCAAAAATCTTTTTAATATCATCTTTGTTAATGCTTAACAAAACCTTTCCATCATTATCCCTAATTACCCATGTGATAGGGTCATTTCTTGTAGCTACTGCCCTAAGCAGGTCTACATCAAGGAAAACATTCGGTACCACCAGCTTCCCCATATCATACATCCATACATTTGAAAAAGGGTGAGGTAAATTCCTTTGTCCATACCACAATCTAAACATTTCCAAACCTGTGAGAGGAACCCTAACATCGGCTATGTTGGAACAATTGTATACTAACCCCTCTCCTAGGATTTTCCCTCACATCAGAACCAATCCCTTCTTTCTATCATTCATTGACAAGGGCAATTGATCTAGGAAATCATCATATAGGTTTCTTTTTAAATAGTCAATCTGGCCAGAATGTTGCTTGGGTGGTGCCATCTCAGACAAACTAGGGCTTCTTATAACTTCACACTTCAAATAGCTAGGACTAACCAGAGATATGAAATTATAGAACAAAATATTGCAATTTCTCACAATTTAAATAAACTATAGCCCTAAAATGTTTATAAACAAGCCCTATGATAAGTACAAAAAATATTTTCCTTAATTGAAGCACAGAGTGACTGGGAAATATAAAAATTAATACATGGCTCTTTTCACATAAATCCCAAATTCTGGGTGTCAGGGTTCACAACCTTGCTCTTGGCTCTAAAAATGCTCCGCAAAATACCTGAATGCTTTGTGACACACATAAAGTAGGAGAATTTATTTTATTTTAATCAAATTGTGCCAGAAAATTTCTCATTCACCATTAAAGCTCATAATTTCATTAAAAAGGATGAGGGGACGTCACTAGGCCAATGGTAAATAATGAAAAGTTGTTTTTAAAAAGATGAAACATGGGGCCAATCGAAACTTAGGAAATGAAACCCCGCGGAGGAAATAAAGTATTAAAATAATGGGTTTTATTTTTAATCTGGTGATGTAAGCCTAAGCCATTAACCCCAGTGGTCATGTTGTCGATGGCTTAGCCAAATCCTTTCATTAAATACTAATTGTGCAATGTGTAAGTTTTTCAGATTCGAAGATATGGGAGAAGATCTCGATCGTACCTCTTCAGCTCATAGACCTAAGGTGTCACCCTATTATTTGGCACGAGGTCAAGAAAAGGAAGATGTGTGTCTTGTATGGAATGTGGGGCCCAATCTCCACTATTGAGCTCATAACCCATGGTTTTATATTGACAACCAAGATCAAAAGCTAATGTAAATCTCTGTCATTCCCCACTACCTTGTAGGAGGAAGATGAAGGTTGGCTAAAAGCCATGAGGTCAACGAGATTGTGATGTGTAGCTCCAGTCGTTCAGTTTGCAAAGTGCATAGGACTTGCCGACATGGTAGTTGGTTTCTGAGATGGATTAATGTTATTGGTCATGAGGAAGGTCAATGATGCTTTGTTGGATGTCAAATCAAGTTGGCCCGAGATAAACCGTTTGATCTGCCAACTCTTCAAGAGATCAATGGGCAGTATTCAAAGTTGGAAAATGGCATGTGGTGGTCATTTTATCTTGCAACTAGTGAAGAATTAATGAATTATTCCTTTCTTGTGTAGTCATGTCAATCTCAATATGTGTGAAGATGTTGTTGGCAATCATGAAGGGTAATCTACGGATTCTCATGCAGCTCAAGTTAAATGGTGATAGTACAGACACCGCCAAATTGCCATGTTTGCACATGCATTTTTACTAAGCATTGATAAAGGTTTCCATTACCTCACATAATAAATACAAGAGGAATTAACTGCTAATTGTGTCATTCTTGTAGCAGTTACAACACTTCTTGGGCTAAGTCTAATAAAGTTTTAGTGCTTGTCTAACAAGAGAAAATGAGTAAGTCAGTAAGGAGGTTTGTTCATTTGAGCTCACAAAAGCTTGGTCCTACTATTCAGGAAGGTGCTTTGGTTGACAAGCCCAAGCTTGTGCCCACTAGATGTACTAGAAGGTTGCAATTCCAGGACATTGCTGCTCAACTGGTAGATGAAAAAGGCAAGCAATCAGTGTGCTCTATTACTAGTGTCAGTAGGAAAATAAGGTATGGGCATGGCTCCTTTGGATGCCAACACTTGCCCATTGACCTTACAATCAACACTTCTGATGATGTAACTGAGACCAACTCTGACTACTGTTGGTATTTACCTCGCTTCAATCACGGTCTGCCCTCTAATGAGGAAGTGATATCTGTGGTGCTATTGGTGGTTAAAACCCCAAGCGGATAGACTAGAACCATATTGGGAAAGGACAAGAAAGAAGAGGAGGCTGAGGTTTCCTCTCCTCCTATAGCAACAACTAGAAGCGGTCATGTATACTGGGGTTTGAGTGTTGGTAAGGGTAGGGTAGCGGGTATATAAGAAGTTGTGTGGGATGTAAAAATTTGTGTTGATGATGTTGTTGTTGTTTGTGTTGGTTCTGCATGTGTGGCACATTTTGATGCTGATCAGGTGCCTCGCGGGCAATTTGGTTGCTTGGTTTTTTTGCATGGATAGTGAAAAAAGGGATTTTGATGATAATTTGTGTTCCCTTTTCTGATGGTAGTTACAACTTTAGGTTTCCCCAGTTCATGCACTATGTTTTGTAGATTCAATGTGTGGGAAGTTTTGAAATGAAAGTCAAATGCAATGGAGATTTTGTTCAAATGAAAATTTGTGGTGAAATTACATTTGAGCCCAAAGCTTGTTGCTCCCTTGTCATATAAAAGGGAATTCAAGGCTCATTTGTAGGGAGAGAACTAATGAAAGCTCTAGCTAGGTTTTGAATTGAATATATGGGTAGAAAGATAGGAATAGAATAGATAGCATGTTTTGAGTTTTGGATGAATATATGCAAATTATCTTAAATTGTATGCAGATATGACTTATAAGCATGAATAAATGTATAATTCTAATATATTTTCCCAGTGGACTTTGAGAATTTTGAATGAAATGTTAATGATGTTGTCATTCTCTTTGAGAATTTGTCTCAATTGTGTGTCTATGTTTTTTCTTTGATTCAAGAAAATAAATTAAATGCTTAAATGGAGTCATAAGTTTACAATTATTTACAAAAGGATTTGATAAGTAGTAATATATCAGAGAACTGAGCTCCATAATGCAAGGTATTATATGAGTAGTCCATTCTATTAAATTCTTGGGTCATTTCTGCTAATGGTAAATGGGTAACTAAATATTTAACCGACGAAGAATAAAAGAATAATATGTAAATGGGTCACTCACTCCCTCCCTCTATCTCTCTCCCCTTAACCCCTAAACTCCTAAAACCCTAAACCCTTAAACCTCTACTCCCTACCCTTAACCCCCTTTCCTTTATCTTCTCTCAAGTCTATCCCTCCTAGCACTACTCCCTCTCCGAGGTCTCTCTCTCACTCACTCACTCACTCTATCTCAAGTCTCTCCCTCCTACCCCTTCTCCCTCTCTTAGGTCTTTCTCTCACTCACTTACTCCCTCACCCATAACCCTAAACTCCTTAACCCTAAACCCTCTACCCTCTACTCCTCTACCCTCTGATTCTCTCTCTCTCTCTCAAGTCTCTCCTTCCTACTCCCCCTCTCCCTCTCTCTCAGGTCTCTCTTCTCTCACTCACTCTCTCTATCTCTCTCTCCCTCTACCCTTAACCATAAACCTTAAACCCTTAACTCTTAAACTCTAAACCCTCTACCCTCTATCTCTCTCCCAATACTCCCTCCTTCCCTCCCTCTCTATCAAGTCTCACCCTCTTACCACCTCTCCTTCTCTCAGGTCTCTCTCTCTTGCACTCACTCCTATCTTTGTCCCCTCTATCCTTAACCCTCTACCTTC